>NJES01000396.1:0-17284 GCA_002591395.1 Ophiocordyceps camponoti-rufipedis | reverse complement strand
TTTTTCTTTTTTTTTTTGTGTTCTGTTTTTTGTTTGTTTTTTTTTTTTTTAAAGCAAAAAGCGGCATACGGATTTCCCCTTATGTCTGGGGGGCTGGGAATTGGTTATAAGAGCCGCCTTTTCCCCTTAAAACGCCGCCGCCGGTATCCTTCCGCCCCCCCCCCCCCCCCAGGCGTCGACGACATCATGGCACTGCTCCTGGCGCTCAGCGCATCGGAAACAGAGCTCGACGTGGCGCTGCTGTCCGTGACGTACGGCAACGTGCCGCTGCACAAGTGCGAAACGCCGTGAAGCGGGTAGCTGCAGTTCATTTATTGATATTGATCTTCCCGCCCTGGCGGCTGAGGACTGCTCGGTTCAGATGCCTGCGCAACGTCGTCGCTCTTTTCCACGTCCTCGACCGGGAGCTGGTCTGGAGGAGGGAATCCGGCCGAGCGGAGAGATACGGGTCTTCGAGGCCCATGGTTGCCGTCGGACCGGAGCATCCCCTTGAGGATGAGGAGCTCATGGCCGACTTCTTTCGTATGGATTATGCTGGGCGGGAACAGACATATTTGACCCCCGTCCGAATTTCCCTGCAGAGAGGCTGACGTCGTGTCATGTTAGACGGTGAGGATGGGTTGCACAACGTACACGACGCACATCCTCATCTCTCTCCCGCCGATACGTGGTCGGCGCTCTTCCGGGACGAGCCGGGAGCCGCCCAAGAGCCGACCCTGTTCACGCCGTCCACGGAGCCGGCGCACCGGGAGATACTGCGAATCCTGCGCGAGAACCCGGTCGACAGCGTCTCCATCCTGGCCGTCGGTCCGCTGACCAACGTGGCCCTGGCCGCGGCCGAAGATGCGGAAACGTTCCTGCGCGTCAAGGAGCTGGTCGTCATGGGCGGCGCCGTCAACGTGCCCGGTAACGTGACGCCCGTGGCCGAGTTCAACTGTTACGCCGATGCCGTGGCCGCAGCGCGCGTCTACGCCCTGACGTCGTGGAATCCGGCGTCGACGATGCCTCCCGTACCCGCGAGCCTATCCAAGCTGCCGGCTTATCCTGCCCGCCTGTGGCGTCGACTGAAGCTGACGCTCGCGCCTCTCGACATCACGACGCCCCATCTCATCACCAAGAGCTACTTTGCGGACCGCATCCAGCCGCTCCTCGACGCGGGGAGCCCCCTGGCCCAGTGGACGTCGCACTTCATCATGGGCGCCTTTCGCAAGATCGAGACGATGGAAGGAGACGGCAACGAGCCGGGCCTGTCCCTGCACGACCCCCTGACGGTGTGGTACGTGCTGACGCGCGACGATGCGCGCTGGAAGATTACCGCCAAGCCCGAGGACATGCGTATCGAGACGTCGGGCCAGTGGACGCACGGCATGCACGTCGTCGATCAGCGGCTGCGTGCCAAACCCGCAGAGGCCTCGGCCGCCTTGTCGTCGGATCCACGCGACGACGCCAATATCGTCACCCTGGATGAGGTCCCGGGCGACACCATGGGCTGGCTAAGCGTGCTCAAGGGGAACAGCATCAATCGCATCATCTCGACTCCGGGAGAGGACTTGTTCAAGGATGTTTGGATGGACCGCGTCTTTGGTTGAGAATGCATATACCTACCTACCTAGGTAGGTAGTCTCTGAACTCGGGACCCTGCACTTTTCCTCATGTCAGCGGAGACTGCAAAGCTGAAGCTGAAGGAGAAGGAGAAGGAGAAGGAGAAGGGGAAGGAGAGGAAGAAGAACAAGATGGAAACTCGAGCCCATACCTAGGTAGCAAAGAAAGCAACGCCACACGCGCCCCTTGATGACCCCCTCAACTCCAACCCAATGCAACAAAGACGTAGAAACAAAGCCAGCCAGGCATCCAGCAACCCCAAGCTAAGAATGCTTGGTCGACCCAATGATGGAGCCCCGAACCTTTGTCCAGTCGATACTCTGATCCAACTCGTCATCCACCAAGCCGACAACACACACATTATCGCCACGAACGAAGTAACCACCCAGCGTAACCAAGATGGAATTCTCAGGATCGTTCGGCTCGCGAATCACCCTCTCAAACGTCTTGCCCAGCACCTTTGTGGGCCTGGTCAGCCTGTTTTTTCTTCTTTTTTTTGGGGGGGGGGGAAGGGAATGGGGGTTTCGCGTACGAGGTTTGTTGAGTGGTCTGCTGCCAGGAGCGTTCCTATCAGGGTGCGGGAATCGACGGTGATGACGAGGACTCTTTCTGTGGGCTTGCTGTTAGCTGTTGGGGGAGGGTGGATGGGTAACAGGCGACCGACTGTTCAGATAGCCACCGAGCGTCGCCATGGCAGACAAGTCGTCACTCGCCAACGAGAAAGAAAGCCAACGAAGAGCAAGCCGTCTGTCAAAAACCCTCCTCCCTAGGGATCCCCTCAGGTCGAGATGGAAGAGCTATGGCGAAGAACCGAGGCGATGATGACCCCCCCAACGAGTGTTTTTTTTTCTCTCCTCCTGTGGCTTGCCCCCCTCGCTCAGTCCGACTCAGTCTGCTGCAAAGATCCAAGCAAGGGACTCTCTCTCGCTGGGCCGCTCGTGGGACGAGTGGACGAGGCCGCTTGGTGGGAAATGGCTTCGACGTTGCTGCTAGCAGAGTCGACCCGCAGCTACGACGAAATCCTGCCTGGGTGAAGGCTGGCGGCGCACGTGACTGGCGAGAGCCTCAGGGTGAAAATCTGCTTTTCTTGCTGGAGGGGGATGCGACGATGGGAGGGGAAGGGATTTGTGGGGAGGGGCTTCCTGGGCGGTGGTTTGGGAGGTCTGGAAGGGATCTTGATGGTTGTTTGGAGTGTTGGGCGGTGACTTTTGCGGCGAGGCGAAGAGGTGTGCTTTCTACGCTCGTCGATCTGGCAGTGGAAGACGCTCTGGAAGACGCTCTGGAAGACGCTCTGCAAGACGCTACATGTGAAGCTTCGACCTCGTCTCGTCACTCGGCACCATGGCTCTCTTCTCACGGGTCGCAGGCCTGTTGAGGAGACGACGTCTGCGTAGACCAGAACACCATCACAGTCATCACCATCGTCGCCAGCATCACGAAGCCCCGAGCAGCATCAACACCAAGCTTCCCCTTTCAAGCAGCATCCAGCTTCCCTTCATACACTGCTCTGTTCAAGCCCGTCACCGCGCAAAGCTTCACACACCAGACATCAACACCACAAAACTCTTCTTCACCACGCTGGACAAGCCAGCAAAGCAATGAAAAGTTCGCGTCGCCTGGAGGCAGTGTAATACCAGGGACACAGTGGACAGAAACTCCGCGCAAGCTTGGAGCCCCGACCAGGTTGCAAAAATAAGATTAATCACGAGAAGCCTCCTTTGGAAGCCTTTCAGAGATTAAACTGAAAAGAACAGATACTACACTTGATCTAAGCCAAAAGGCAAAGAGAGCTAAAGAGAAAGGAAGAAAAGTTCAAAAGGATGGGGGGGACGCTGGAAATTTATAGACCTTCTCGCCGGGCGGTCAGCGTGCTGATCGGCAGAATTCTCGCGTTAGTCATGCCGTCGGTGGAAGGTCAGCGAAGGTCGAGGAAGAACCGTTCGGAACGGATCTACACGACGTGCCGTGACTGCCGCTGCGCCTCGGACGCCTCAAGGCATCAGCCGCTGATGGCTCTCACGTCATGGCGATGACACGGCCCACATCGTCATCTCCTTCATATCTGGAATCCGTGCATACGTGGCTGCGACTCATCCCAAGGCTCATGTATTTATTCAAACACAGCTAAGAGTATCTTCCCTTGACCCTACCGCCGTCTGGCGTCCTGGACGCCGCCACGCCAAAACACCAGACCAATATGCCCTTTCATGCCCTTTCATGCCCCTCGTTCATCTCATCCGTCCTACAGGATGATGGAGGGAGACCGAAAAGAAAGAGGATAGGAAACCGAAGCATGCGGGCCGTCAGCCCGTGATGCGCCCCCTCGCGCACTACACCTGCGCTTCACTCCTCCACCTCGCCCTCATCCTCCGATAGTCTGGCCCGCTTCTCGGGCCTCTCCTGGCTAGAGCCGGTGTCTGCGTCCGCAGCTTCTTTCCTCTTGGGCGTTGACCTCGGGACGGCGTCGGGGCCCTCCGCTCCGCGGTTTGGCGGCGCCGTCTTGGCCTCGTTCTCCTTGATGTCGGAGCCCCCCCTGTCGGTGCCGTTCGTCTTGGGCGGCGCCGGGCTGCGGCTGGCTCGATCGACCATGGGGGTGCCGCCCGCCGACGAAAGCGCCTCGGGCTGGCTCAAGAGCGTGTCGGCCCTCCGTCTCGTATTCTCTAGGTCGTAGGGAGGTGATGGCAGCGACGGGTTCTGCTTTCTAAGCGGATTCTCAGTGTAGAATTGGCGCATCACCTCGATGGCCCGAGTGCATCGTTCCTCGTCGCCGTTCAAGTACTTCCACCACGGTTCGCCGTGTATATCGTCGACTTGCTGGCCGGTGTGGACGCTGGCAAAGAATATGGCGCTGATGGCGACGTCTCTCGCGTCGATGAGGAGCGGCAGCGCAGTCAGGCATGCGTCGTTACAGAAAGCCCATGCTGCCTGTCGCAAGTGCTTGTTGTGAACAATGTCGAGCTGTCCGAGGAGCTCAAATAGATGCCGATAGGGATTGTCAATCATCAAGTCAAAGGTGAGGTGCTCCAGCATACTCTCTTCGTACATCAGGATACTGTCTCTCCAACGCCAGTATTCCTTGCTCTGCTCGTCGATGACCAGCTTAGCGTTTTTCTGAGCCACCTTGACGACCGCGATAATGATGTCTTTGGTTTTTCGGCAGTTCTCCTCGACCTTGTTTGCGAGAAAGAGGGCGGTAGCGGCGATGTTCTGCCGGGGGCGGAGCCCAACCTCGTCAGCACATTTGCGACCAACAAAGAAAGCACAGGGGAAAAAAAAAACCAACATAGTGATGAACGCCGCCCATATCCTCAACCATGCTCTTGCGCATGAAAAACCTGTGGAAGAAGACGCCGGCCACCCAGAGGGTGATTTGCGGCAGGTCGAGCACGACGCCGGCCTGGTAGATGAAGTTGACGCCCTTGGCCCTGCGCAACCTCTCCTCGGCCGGGGACATGCCATGAATGATGCTCGGCGAGCTAGAAACCTCCTCTGGCGTAAAGGACCACTGGTAGCCCCGCCTGACCGACGGCGACGGCGACTGCTGGCCCGGCTGGGTTCCGGATCGCGGCGGAGACGTCCGCGCGCTGTGCTGGGGCGGCGTGGGCGCGGCGGGAGGCACATCGCGGCGACGAGGAGGAGATCGAGACACCTGATCGCTCCGGGTCGCCCCTGGGAGGCTCGGAGGCTGGTAGCCTTCGCGAGGCGGTCGATAGCGGTCGATGCTCGCCATCTCCGGTTAGGACTATGTCGGGCTGGCGATCGACAGGGCGGCGTTGCGACGACGGCGGCACGGCATGGAGAAACTTGACTGTCCGAAAGAAGATGCTGGCTGGGGGGAACGGCCACCAAGGCGCGAGGGCAGACGGTGGGCGCTGATGGGGACTGAAAGAGAGGTGCACGATCCAAGGCCGCCAGTCACGAGAGTTCCTTGTTAGGGGTTGAGGTTGCTTATCTAATCTATTGACCACGTGATCCGCCACCCCCGCAAGAATCTGCCAGAGATGATGTCCGACGGAGCATCAGCCTTGGGGGTGGCCGAATGATATCTCGGAAGTCGAACCTCTAGAGTCGAACGCAGCGACTTGGGCTATCGTCTCAATCAGTCATCAAGTTGCCCATATCGAGGCTGAAGAATAAGGAGGAGCTCTGCAGGCCAGCAGTCCGGTCAACATTTCGAGCAAAGGGGTATCTCCGTCTCGGCCAACCAACTCATACAAACACACGTACACATTCGCGGTGCCTCACACGGGCTCGCCGTCTTCGCGCCCCCAGAGCTTCACCGTACGATCGTAGCCGCCGCTGGCGATCCACCTGCCGTCTTGGCTGTAGTCGACGCTGGCAACGGGCGCTGTGTGGCCGCTCAGCGTCTTGATCAAGGCCCAGTCGTCGGCCGAGTAGATCTTGACGTTGCGATCGAAGCCGCCGGAGACGAAAAAGGTTCCCGACTTTCCCGGAATCTGCGCCCCCTTATCGTCGACGCCCGGCGACACTCCGTCGATGGGGTCGTCCTGGCCCTTGAACCATCGCAGGTCCGACACAATGCTGGTGTTTGCGCCGATACCTGCAGACCTCTGTACCTTTCGGACGTCCCAGCACTTGATCCAGCCGTCGGCCGACCCGGACAGGACGCGGTGACCGTCGGAGCTCCAGTCGAGGGCGTGGATGGGCTTGATGTGTCCGTCGAGATGGCCGTCCAAGATCATGACGGTCCTTCCCGAACGCAAGTCCCATATCCTTCCAATGCTATCCAGCCCTGCACTGGCGAGGAGAGACCCGTCAGTGTTGAAACTCACGGCGAATACGCCCCGAGAGTGGCCCTCCTGCAGCAAGACCTCGGTGGAGGCCTCGACGTCCCAGAGGCGCCATGAAGTGTCATCGGATGCCGATGCCAGGTATCTCCCGGAAGGGTGGAACTCGACGCGGCAGACTCTTTGCGAGTGTCCTTCCAGGGTCGATAGGGGAGTGTCCTGGTTCAGAGACCAGAGCTGCACGAGCCCGTCTGCAGCGCCGGAGGCGAGGTTGACCGAGTCCGGCGAGACGTTTCCTTCGGCCATGGTAGCGCCCGGAAACCAGGAGATGCCGCCGATGTTGTTGGTATGGCCGCGATACGTCATCTTGTCGGTCAGAGAGGGGACTTCAACCAGCTTCACCTGACCGCCCCAGTTTCCGACGGCGATGACGTTGCCGGAGGGCGAGAATCGAGTCAGAGCAATGTTCCTCTCGCCGACGGTCTGGCTGGCCTGCAGCTCAAAGGCCTGCAGCCTCTCTCGGAGAGTCTTGCGGAACTTGATGTGGGTTCTCAAGGGTATCGCCGCCGCCACTTTCTGCGCGGCTATCCTCCGCTTCGCACGGGGAAGGGAGAAGCGGGCGATTTCTTGACGGGCCTGGATGAGCTTCTCGCCGCCCCTCGAGTAAAATTCCTCGTCTTGGTCGTCGGCCTCTTCGGTCTCGGGCGCGTCTCCCATAGCGACGTCATCTTTATCGAGCGTGTCCAGCTCAGCTTGAATGGTCATGAGCTCACGCAGACGGTCCCTTCGCTCCGATGGACCCTCGCCGAAGAGGGTGACGGGCTCGCCCAACTCCCTCAGCCTAGTGCGAACCCTGCCGTCATCCGTGGGGACAGCAATAGTCGCAGCGAGACGCTTTCGGGAGAACTGATTGAGGATGGCCGACGCCTTTTCCGGGCCGCCGTCCATGGGGATATCGTAGTCGCCATCATCGGGGAGGTCCTCCAGGGCGACGCCAACGGCGGCCTCAGCCTCTTCGACATAGGCTTGTCGAGAAGGATGAATCATGGCTGATCCTCGCTGGCCCTTTCAGGCTCCGGCGTGCCGTCTTCAGGGGCTGAGGCGTCGTGAGCCGAGGCTGAAAGGCTGGGGGGGCCTACCTATGTTTTCTTGGGGCGCTGGTGGTTGTGTGGCAGGCAGAGAGCGAGGCTGCTGAGTCAGCAAAAACAAGTTGGCAACTGAAGCTTGGGGACAGCCTACAGGCCAAAGAGGTGCACGTTCACGGGCTATACAAATACAGGGCCATTGATGGGCTCATTGTTTCAGTTTCTGCGCTTTCAGTTTGTGAGAGAACTATCTTATATCTCGCTCCCTAGAGCCCCCTACCCCCGTACAGACCCTACTCATCGACCACTATCGTCCTCCGCCGCAGATCCAGACGATAATGACGACAACCGTGGCAATCACCGCAGCCAGAATCAAGGCCAACGGGAAAAGCATGCCAGTCATAGCAATGGATGTCAACTGCGCAAAAAGTGCACCAGCAGGAGTGAAGCCTCCGTACATGAAGGACTGGAACCAAGCGGCGAGGGATCCTACTCAGTGTCAACAGGCCTGCGTCTTCTTTGAGTTGACATGATGGGACTGACCAAGAACGATTCCCGCGGGTCCGAAGCCCAACCATGGGATGATGAAGATGACGATGCTGAATGTGGCAGCCCAGATAATGATGCTCGTCGCGGCGTCTACCGCTAGTCAGCAAGTTTGAGCGGAAGACGAGCAGCAGAGAGGGAACGACGAGATCGAGAGAGCCAATCGACCAGAGGGTCAAATGGCGAGCTCTTCAGCCACTCCCAAGCCGAGTCGAAGGCGCCTTCGAGCCATCCCATCCCACGACGCACTCCATCCCAGGGGATAGATGCCACACCGTCAGGCAGCTTGGGCGGCAGAAACATGGAGAGAGTTGAGTTTGCGAAGCGAGTATTCTGACGCAGTTGAAGGTCTTGCGGGCGAGTCCGAGGGTAAGTGCCGTTCGCCAGAAGGTGGAAACGAGCTCTGACGGCTGTCTGCAGCAGACAGCAAACGAAACGCTTCCTGTTGGTTGGAGACAGTCTTTCGACTAATAACGCTGCCTCGCGGCACGATTGATCACTTATGAATGCCGCAAGCCGAAGCTAGAAAGAGAGACAGGTTGTTGTCTAATGGCAGAGGGCATCCTAGCTGTTGACGAAACCAGTCGAAGCCAGTCTTGAAGCATCTTCCTATGGCTTTTCTTCTGGAAAATAGAGCCTTGAGGTGTACGTGAACATTGATTGGAAGATGGAGACGAGGTCGAGGTGCATTTGGAGCACATGGTTGATGGGACACCACCTTCGATTCCCTTCTCTCTGCTTCAGACGAATTGACAAGGAAACTTAGCAGCGCCGATTCCGCTCCCAAGAACCAGTCTCAAGAGACGCCGAGTTACGGGCCTCTCCCTGATCCCCCTCTGCAATATGCCAACGAAGATATTTGACAACTCGCAACGAAAGGAAGCCTTGCTCAGATGAGCCGTGGAAAAGCCACTGCCACCCGTTCTCAATGACAAGAGGAGGGTTGGCGGCGAACAAGCGTCCCAAGCACCAAGCCATCTTTTGTTGGAGGGCCTTCGTGGGAATCAAAGGTTCTGTAGGGGCACCCCCGTCGCTTAGGTAGGGAGGTTCATTTGCTTTACGAGTCAATCTTCGTGTGCTAATGGCAATACGAAGTAGGGTTCATTAAACAATGGATGGATCGCTCTCGCAACTTTTCGGTGACGCAGGAAAATCCATAAATATATGGGGGCGCACACGCAGCTAGCCAAGCTCTTCATGCTGCAGAAACACCAAGATGTCGGCGGGACAGTCGAATCCAGCATGTCTGGATCTCGACAAGAAATTCGAGCCCGATCCCGATATCACGGGCACCGGGGTAAGAAGCTACACGTCCAAAGAGACCCCCCCTGCTCACCAGCAAGACTACAGGTCATGATCGGATTCGTTGCAACTGCCTACATTGTTCTAGGCCTCGTCGTTGCCAACTACATCATAGCCTTCGACCCGGCCAAGGACTTGAACCCTGAGATGGATCCGGCGCAAGGAACCGATCAAAGGAAGCCATCGAGGCCGAACCCGATCGACGCCAAGTTTCTCGCCGTGTCTCGCAGTGTCTGCAGGCCCGTTGTTCGCTTCTTGGGCTCCGCGCCTTGTTGGGCTGGATATACCGTGGATTTTGAGCGCGTATTCAACGAGGTTACCAACCAACCGTTGTCTAGGTATCTACCTACACAGCATTGCTAACGCTTCCTCGTCCAGACAATCCTCTCCATGTGCGATGCCCAGATCCTCGCCGGTGGCGGAATCCTCATCAGTGGCTTCCTTTGCTTGCACCAAAATCTATCCGCTTATCACTGGCGGATAATGGTATTCCTGGCTTGGTTTTCCACCATATCACACATAGCTGGCTTCGCGTCTATTCAAGCTCATCTCCGCAGCACTCCGTGGAAGAGAAACTCTCGCTTCATAGCCATGGCTTTGATCCTCATTCTCCTAATTGCCGCAATCGTCCCCACCCGATTCTTCACCTGGAGGTCGTCAACGGATAGCGAGTTGCACCGAGTTCTGTCAACCTCTGCTGCCATCTGCTATTACGACCCCCAGTTCCTCTACCGCATAAAAGCGCTGTTTCCAGCCGAACCATTGGCCTTCTGGTATACGATCGACTCCGCGAACGAGATAAATAGCCTTGCTCAGGCATACGCCTCTATTGCCCTTTTAGTCTTCGCAGCCCTGATTCGCCTACTGAAATCGTATAATCTCTTTTCTCGATGGAGACTCAGAAAACAGCTTCACGCCGCTTCTGCAAGTCTGCTGACATGGCTAGCTCCGAAGAATTTCTGCAGTCAATCCTCGGCTGGGTCTCCGGGCAAGTTTATAGTAGCCATGAGGCACTATCTGGTATTGAGGCCGGCACTCGCCATCATCGTTCTCTTCTACATTGTCTTTGACATCTGGGGCTCCATGTTCACCGAGGTTCGTCATTCCGTTATTATCTTACCTCGACCATCATCCATGTAACTATGTTTGTGACTGACCATCTGTCCGACAGGTCTGCTGGCTAGCAGGTTCCTTGGGCTGGGGGACCGCAAGACTGATTGTGGCCAAAAACGACCAATCCTTGCCTTCTACCCTTGACGAGGATAAATGGACGTTTGGGCAAATACTACCCATGCTACTCCTCGCCGCACCTTTGGTCAATATAGTGAACGTCATCATGTCGAATTGCAAACGTTCGGCTGGATTGTCTGGGCCTGGATCTTCGGACGACATAGCTCGAGCTTCGTCGGCGACAATGAACAGTACTGGAGACGCAACATATAAGCTTACCTGCGGAAAACTTGGATCATTCCCTCACAGGGAAGGTCTTTCAGTGAACGAACTTGGTGAATCCGGGGAAGCCAGCCTCTGGGATACCATGATTCAAAGCCCTAGAGACTACTACCTGACATCACCGTGGCTGGGCGTTCAAATGGTCACGTCGAGCATCATCCCTCTGCTCCTTGGGGCACTGGCCGTTTGGTTTTTCCCCAGCTCGCACACTGCAAAGACTCCGGACTTCAACTTTTATGTGTTTTGGCCTGCTCCCCTCATCCTGATGATTGTCTTGGCTGGCATCCCGTCCGGCTCAGTATTCACTTCGCTACTCGGCATCATGCTAGACAGCTGGCTTCGAGCTATACCGAGACGTCGAAGAAAAAAGGTACTGTTCTTTGCATTGAGCGTTTTTGTTTACGCCATTCACATTAGCATATATATTTTTGGTTCTTTGTATGGTCCTAAACTGGTTTTTGGAGACGACCTCCCTTCACGGGCGAACAGCGCTACGATCTTAATATGCTTTTTTGGTTTCTTGCCTTCAGTTCTTCTGCTTGTCTTTTATGCACTACTGTGCATCGGGCTCTGGATTGGTAGGTATTTACGGTGGCGCCTTTGTGATGGAAGGCAATCGCATGGCCAACCCGTGTAAACGGCGGACGCTTTCCATAGCATCACACGTTGATCGAGTTTCAGAAGACGCACGGATTGCACTGGCAGTAGCGGGTAGAACAGCATTAGAGAACAGCGGGAG
Source organism: Ophiocordyceps camponoti-rufipedis (assembly GCA_002591395.1). Lineage (NCBI taxonomy): Eukaryota > Fungi > Ascomycota > Sordariomycetes > Hypocreales > Ophiocordycipitaceae > Ophiocordyceps > Ophiocordyceps camponoti-rufipedis. The sequence continues at coordinate 5,810 of NJES01000396.1, read as the reverse complement.
TTTGGCGATTGCGGATGAAGGCGGAGAGTGAGGGGGAGAAAAGACGGATCAAGGGCGTCTCGTGTGGAAGCCAAGTTTGCGGCTGTCAACTGCTTCATGTAGCGAATGAACTGAAAAATAGAATACCAACTGGAATGTCGTTTGGCATTCGTTCAGCGGTTGCTCCAGTGTTGTTGTTGGCTGGTTGGTTGGTTAGTTGGTTCACGTTCCAGACTCAACCCTGACTCCCTGAGTCACGCGTTCGTAAAGTGTAGCAATACGTATGTACGAATAGCTGGATGCTGTTAGTGTCAGCGTACCTGCACCAGTCTGGAAGCCTGACCGGAACAGAATGCATGAGCGATGCCTCACAAATGCCTCACAGATGCTACAGCCAACTCGGAACCTGTCAGAAGTGCCCGCCCTGCTAAACCGTGGAACCTAAAAGGCTTCAAGCCCGCCAAGGCTCAGCGCTAAACCACGATCGCTACAGGGGCAACAAGGCGCGCGGGCCACTGTACGAATAGGAGGTCCGGTGATGTACGAATACAGGTTGGGCGCCATAAGGCTCGCAGTTCGCACCAATAAAAGGCTCCCTCCATTCCCGGCCCGGCGGTCCGAAGTTTTTCCCCGCAAATCCTGACAAACCACCTGGCACCTTCGCTCCACTCGACTTCTCCTTTCCCCTTCTTTCACCTCCTCCTGCACCATCTAGGTGGGAAAAAAACTGTTCAATCAGCCTCGACCAAATCTACCAAGACAGCCGCCGGCAATCACGACTCAATGCATATTCCTCAATCCGACCATATGCTATTCGTCAAGTACCAGATGCGCCCTGTCCGCCTGAGCGACCTTGAAGCGCTTCCCTTTCTCTCTCTGCAGCGCGCCGACCCGGAGCGTCGACGGGGCACGACCTGAGAGACACGCGTCTTTGCCTTGATCACTGTCACGATATACAAATACTTCGTCTCAACTACTCACCGAGCTCGTCACCATCACCAGCCATCATGATAAGCCCCGTCCCTGCCGCCCTCACCACCGTCCGTGGCTTCCAGGGCACTCCCGTCACATCGGGCGATGAGGACTCCGACTCGGGCATCTGCGACACTCCGCGCATCGGCGGCCGTCGTCATCGGCTCGACGACGTCGTCAGCGCAAATTGCAGCCCCGTTCTTCGCGCCCTGCCCTCTCCCGGCGTGTCCGGGATCGCCAAGCTGCGAATGCAGATGGATCCCTTGAGCCTCGACGCCTCCCCGATGTCGCGCTCCGCCTCGGCCATTCGCGGCGGCGGCCTTCTCGACAGCCGATCCGCTAGCCGCGACGGCGCCCGCAGCGACGCCGGCAGCGATAGTTCGGAAAGCGCCTCGAACCGATACGAGGTCAAGCTCGAAAATGACTTTGCCAGCGACAGCGCCCGCGACCGCTCCGCCTACACCGAGCCCCTCGAGGGCGGTCTGAACCCCAGGCGCAAGATGACGTCGGACGACTTCGAGCCCCTGCGCTGCCTCGGCAAGGGCACCTTTGGCACCGTCATCCTCGTCAAGCAGCGGGCTACCGGTAGGCTCTACGCGCAGAAGCAGTTTAAGAAGGCTTCTCTCGTGGTGCACAAGAAGCTCGTCGAGCAGACCAAGACGGAGCGTCAGATCCTCGAGTCGGTCAACCGCCACCCCTTTGTAGTCAAGCTCTTCTACGCCTTTCAGGACCACGAGAAGCTCTACCTCATCCTCGAGTACGGCCAGGGCGGCGAGCTCTTCACCCACCTCAACACGGAAAAGATGTTCTCCGAGTCCGTCGCCGCCTTTTACATGGCCGAGATGCTGCTGGCCATCTCGCACCTGCACAACGACCTGGGCGTCGTCTATCGCGACCTCAAGCCCGAGAACTGCCTGCTCGACGCCGACGGCCACCTCTTACTCACCGACTTTGGCCTCTCCAAGGTGGCCGTCGATTCGTCCGAGACGTGCAACTCGATGCTGGGCACCGTCGAGTACATGGCTCCCGAGGTCATCCTGGGCCAGCGCTACGGCAAGGCGGTCGACTGGTGGTCCTTTGGCGCGCTCGGTTTCGATCTCATGACGGGCCATCCGCCGTTCCGGGGCCAGAACAACGCCAAGGTGCAGGAGAGGATCGTCAAGCAGAAGCTCGCGATGCCATACTTTCTCAGCCCGGACGCCAAGGACCTGCTGACGCGGCTGCTGCGCAAGGATGCCAAGAAGAGGCTGGGAACGCAGATGCCCAAAGATCTCGAGACGCTGAAGCGACACCGCTTCTTTCGCAAGATCGACTGGCGACGGCTCGAGGCGCGCGACCTGGAGCCCCCGATTCAGCCCATGATCACGGACCCGGAGCTGGCGGAGAACTTTGCGCCCGAATTCACGGAACTGGCCATGAGCCCGGTCACGTCGACGGTGGACAGGGACCTTTGGGGAGCGAGCCACAAGGACGACGTGTTTGGGGGCTTCAGCTTCGTGGCGTCGTCGAGTCTGCTGGAGAGCGCAGCGTTCCCGATGAGCGACGGCGATTGTAATGGAGGTGCGGTTCGGACATGAGACAGCTCGTTTGGTTTTGCGCGACCACGGCTGTTTCTCCGCCCCCCTTTTGATCCCGGCCTGGACGATGACGGACCGGGGGGAATGGTGGGTGGGGAAGCGGACGCGCGGTCGAGGGCCGTTGGTGGAGCAGCGGCTTCGTCGGGCTTACGGTAGCGTCAGGTACCAGGACGGGCGGTGTTTGGCGGAAGATGGATGACGTTGGCTGATGAGAAGTGATGGGGAGAAGTGATGGGGAGAAGTGATGGGGAGAAGAGAAGGGGAACGGCAACGAGCTCGGACTATTGGGCAACACAGTATTTTTCAGCCCTGACGGTGGGTGACACAGAGAATATTAATAATAGTTGGGAGTGGCGATTGATGAATGTTTGAGATCAACAGACGAGAGAGGGTCTGCGGCGATGGCGGTTGGGGCCCGACCTCCACTTGATTCAAGGTCCCCCAAGCACAGCCTCGAAGCAACGAGGCAGACCCGCAAGGCAGACTGGAAGAAGCGAGGGATCCGTCCGTCTGGAGTCGGGACGCGCGCGTCCAACTCGATCGATGACTGACGGGGATGGATGCAGGTGCTCGAGGTGACGACGAGGTGACGACGTATTCGTGAACACCTATTGGTAGGTATTCGCAAGTACGAATAGGCAGAGGCGAATAAAGGCTCGTCCGTTACAATTTGCCATCATCTGGAACAAGTTGGTGGAGTCGTTTGGTGGTCGAGGTGGTCGAGGTGGAGCATGCAGGATAAGCTCATCGGCCTGCAGCCAATCGGCGGGGGCTAAGATCTGACCCGCGGCGAGGCTGAGTGGTGGGACTGCGGCGGGACTGGGGGCAATAAGGTTTAGCGTGAGCCGCGTCGGCGACGGTCATTGTCCGATGCCGGTGGGACGGAGACCCTGGAGCCACAAAAAGAAAACAAATTCAAAAAAAAAAAAAAGAAAGAAAGAAAGAAAGAAAGATTCCATCGTCACACCTTGTCTGGGGACGCGTGTCGTCCGTCAGTCTTGCATGAAGCAAGTTGGTCCATCACCTTCGTATCCCCGTCTCCTTCCCCGGCCGGATACCAAACTCTCCAGCGTACATCATCATGGCGCTCTCTCTCACCTCCTCGGACCCTGTCTCAGCGTTCGTCTCTCACCAAACCGTTGGCTATCTCCGTCCGAAACGCTGCCACCCACCCAAGCCGGACGCTCAGTTACACCTACAGGCTACACGTCTCATGTTGGCCCGGTCATGGCGGAAGGAGGGTGGGAGGGGGGCGCGGGGTGGGTTCTGCTCCGGGATGTTCGTGATGCGCTGCCCTACGCCTTCTCGAGGCCCCTAGTCTTCTCCATCTGGTGTGGAAGGGGGGGGGGCGGAGTCGACTCGATTTATACCGTTGTTTCCGGCTCGCTCGCTGCTCTTTCTTGTTCTTGGTTCTTGATTGACGCATGGGGAGTATTTTCTTGAAGTCTTTCTGTCTGGGGTTCTATCACGATGCGACTCATAACCAAGGCTGTCGCCTCCATCGCCTTCGGTAAGTCCATGTCTGCTCTACCTGCCTACCACCTGGTCTCTGATCCTCTACTGACAATCATGCCCCCAAAGGCGCGACCATTGTATCCAGCGCCACGGCACCGTTCTGTCCAGAGCGTGATGTCTGCTTCCGATGGGCGACCTCAAACAAAGACGTCTGGTTTCAGTTGCGGGCGCCGACGAAATACCGATGGGTCGCCCTCGGCATCGGCTCTCAGATGAGCGGCGCAGACATGTTCGTCGTCTACGCTTCGGGATCGGACAACGTGACGCTCAGCACCCGAAGCGCCACCGGCCACACACCTCCGCAGCCGGCTGAGCGGTCCGACGTGGTCCTCGAAGAGGGCTCCGGCATCAGCGACGGCTTTATGACGGCAAACGTCCGCTGCAGTGGATGCGATTCGCTCAACCTCGACGGCTCCAACGACTGGATCGCCGCGTGGCAGCAGGGCGCTGCCATCAACTCGAGGAGCACGTCGGCTCCCATCGCCAAACACGATGGCTACAACAGCTTCTCGGTCGACATGAGGCAGGCTCAGGGCGCCAACAATCGTGCGCCCTTTTCCGGATCGGGCGGGTCGTCGTCTGGCGTCGGCGTTGGGAGGGGTCAGGGCCCGAGGCTAGGCTTCGCTCACGGCGTGCTCATGTCGGTGCTCTTCATCTTTGGATACCCCGTTGGGTCGATGCTCATGCCGCTCGTCGGCAACTGGATCGTGCACGCCGTCTGGCAGATGGTGACGTTTCTGGCCATGTGGGCTGGCTTCGGGATGGGATACTACGTCGCCCAACGACGAGGCATAGTCAGTCTACCTAAGCCCGAGCCGTGTTGGAGGACCGCGCTAACAAGGCCTGGACAGCTCTTTGCCGGTCCGCACACGACGCTGGGGACGTGCGTATGCGCGCTCATGTGCCTACAGCCCATCCTCGGATACGTCCACCACCTATACTTTCTGAAATACCGAGCCCGCGGCCCCATCAGCTACGCGCACATCTGGTACGGCCGCAGCCTGATGATCCTGGGTCTCGTCAACGGCGGGCTGGGCCTCGCGCTGTCCGGCTTGCCGCGGACCTTTGTCATCGTCTATATCGTGCTGGCCATTGTCTTTTCCCTGCTGTACGTGGGCGTCAGCGTCTTTACCACCATCAGGAAGATGCGCGGGCCGGGACGCAAGCTGCGGGCGGGGTCCCTGTGAGAGATCGGGCAAGACTGACGCTGGACACGTTGGTTGTACGAAGAGGTGGCCATCGGTTGATGCCAGGCGGGAGTCTAAGACTCTAGCCAAGGCCGGATTCGGGGGACGCTGTGTGGCAGCCTTACGTACGAATACAAAAGCATGCATAGGAGCATGTAGGTAGTGCGCAAGAGGTGCTTTCCAAGAGGTTGGCCAACGAGACACGGTGTCTCGCCGCCAGTGGCAACAGGCCATGATGCATCACGGCCATGACACAGATGATGAGTTGGAAAACAAGAGGAAAAGACAAGCAAGCAGTAGAACAAGAACAAGAACAAGCCACAACTACCCACGAATCTCCCATCTAATAGACGTCCCCCCCTCAAACCCCAAACCCCCAATGACGCCCACACTCTCCATCACTCCAACCCCGATCGCCCCCGATCCCCAGAACCAAAGTCACGTGCCCGCCTCCGTGGCCTGAGGCCACCACCTAAGCGGGGAAGAAGCGCCAAAAAAAAAAAAACCCACCCCAAGCTGACGTCTGGTTTTTTTTTTTTTTAAACCTCCCGAGCTTTCGCTTTCCCCCCCCCCCCTTCTT
>NJES01000395.1:0-17310 GCA_002591395.1 Ophiocordyceps camponoti-rufipedis | reverse complement strand
TGATATGATGTTGATGGGATGCGGCCCTGGGTTCCCATCCCATCAACATCATATCACCACGGTCCGCTGACCCCTTTCCCCTTGGTCCCCTTGGGCCACAGTCTCACCTCAAAGTGCCACCAGGAGGAGTCGGCCTCGGCCAAGGCGTCGATGACGACGGCAAACTCGTCCGTCGTCATCTCGGGCAGGTCCATGTGATTGACAATGGTGCGACTGGTCGTTGCCTGGCTGCGGATGATGTAGCTGGCGGCCGGCTCATCGTGGCCATGGCGGTACAGACAGTGGCTGAGGTCGACGAGGGGCGCGTCGCCGAACGAAGCCCGGATACGGCCCGTTGCCGTCGACGAGCGGCTCGGCAGGACGGACACGAGATGGGGGCGAACGTGGCGGCCGCCTCCCTCGTCCTGCCGGAGCAGCTGCTGGAGCACCTCGAGAGCGTTGGCGCAGTTGCCGCCTCGACGGATGGAGAGGCTCGTCGCCCGCAGCTTCGAGTCTTCCTCCGGATAGTGCGGGACACTTTCAGGTTGACCGTCGTTAGGCCATGAGCCATGAGAAGAGACGCCCGCTTCAGGTTTGGGGCCCATGCCTGAGTATAGTGTCCAGGTAGCAGGCACCTACGAGGACGAGGTGCTTCATGGCGACCGAGACAAAGGCGAGACACGGCGCTGGTGGCAGACGGAAGGGCTCGAGGCTCTTGTCGGGAGAGAGGAAGTGCCATCGTCCGTGGCGCCGTCTATCGCGCCGTCTATCGCCGTCTATCGCCGGCCGTTATCCCGAGCAGTGCGAGATATCCCCGGACTGTGCCGGTGTTGGTTACGTCATCTGGCCGATGAAGCACGGTGTGTAACCTCCCGCGATTCGCACCGTTTCAGCACCCAATGGCACGTCGGTCGTGACGTGCCAGAGCCGAGGCGACGCATCTCCTGGCCGTCATCGCCAAAAAAAAAAAAAATCAGAGACGCAAAAACAAGGCTAGAAAAAAGCAAAGGATTGCTTGCACCGACTGGCGAGACGCTGGCCGGCGAGGCTCGAATGCGCTCAGCCGCTGACCTCGATCCTCTTCGTCCCCGAGCCGAGACGGAGCAACCATGGCATCGGCCGAGGAGAAGCGCGAGGAGCGCGATATGTGCGGTCTCGTCGACGGTAACGATGATGATGGCGATGGAGACGACTCCAAGGCTGTTGAGGCGAGTCTGGATCGCGACGGATGGTCCTTGATCACCGACTGACAGACCGGGCCTCACAGGTCACCTTTGATCCGGCCAATCCCTACCGTCGCAAGGCGTCGCTCGTCTCGTCCGAAGCGACACTCCCGCGCGTCCGACGCGATCAGTGTCTCGTCCATCAGTTTCTCGACTACCAGCGGCGCACAAAAGATGCCGCCGACAGCCAGCAGCAGCAACATCAACAACATCAACAACAAAACCAGCCTCAGCATCATCCGCCGACGCCCATCGCCGAGAACCCCGTGCCTTCGGTGCCGGCGCTTCAACGCGCCACGCTACATCCGACCTCGATCGATGCCGCCTACGTCGGTCAGGCAGACCAGCAGGCCTGGACGCGCCAGATGACGGCCGGCTGTCTGCCCGACTTCGATACGCCCTCGGTCGACGACGTCGTCCACAGCCGCATGCTCACCAAGAAGCAGTTGAGCGACATGGCCTGGGGCGTCAGGGAGTTGAGCCGTCGCCTCAGCAGCATGCGCATCCGCTTCCGCGTCAACTCCATCTTCGTCCTCACCAAGATTCACGATCGGGACCTCATCGTCAAGGCGCGCGACCTGACGCGCTGGCTGTTGGACCGCGATCGCGACGTCCCCTACGTCGTCTACGTCCAAGATAAGCTCGAATCGAACAAGACGTTCGACGCCGCCCGTCTCGTCGACGACGTCGCCGCCAGATACCCGGATGCCGATGGCTCGCGCGAGCTGGTGCGCCGCCGCCTCCGCTACTGGGACGAGGCCATGTGCCGGTCGCGGCCTCACATGTTTGACTTTGTCATCACTCTCGGCGGCGATGGAACGGTTCTCTACGCCAGCTGGCTTTTTCAGCGCATCGTACCGCCCGTTCTGAGTTTTGCCCTCGGTAGTCTGGGCTTCCTGACCAAGTTTGACTTTGACGACTTTGCGCCCACGCTCGATTCGGCTCTAAACCGGGGCGTCACCGTCAGCCTGCGTCTGCGCTTCGAGACGACCATTATGCGCAGTATCCGGAGGAAGCCGCTGGCCAATGGCCACTCGGACGAGCATGACGATGCGGCACATCGTCGGAGGGATCTGGTCGAGGAGCTCATCGGTGAAGAGCGCGATGACGCACCCTCGCATCGTCCGGACGGGACGTACGAGATTCTCAATGAGATTGTCGTCGATCGTGGACCGAACCCGAGTGAGCAGCCACCCCCTCCCGTCTCTCTCTTCCTCTACTTCTCGTTGACGAATTCCCAAGCCATGTCTTACACGGAGCTCTTCGGCGATGACGAGCACTTCACCTCGGTCCTCGCCGACGGCATCTGCGTCTCCACGCCAACCGGCTCAACAGCCTACAATCTCGCCGCCGGCGGCTCCCTCTGCCATCCAGAGAACCCGGTAATGTTACTAACATCCATCTGCGCCCACACGCTCACCTTCCGCCCCGTCATCCTCCCCGACACCATCGTCCTACGCGTCGGCGTCCCGTACAACGCGCGGACGTCGGCATGGGCCAGCTTCGATGGCCGCGAACGCGTCGAGCTGTGCCCCGGCGACTACGTCACCATCAGCGCTAGCCGGTACCCCTTTGCGTCTGTACAGACCGAGGGGAGGCGCAGCGAGGATTGGATCAACAGCATTAGCGGCAAGCTGGGGTGGAACACGAGGCAGAAGCAGAAGGGGTATAAGGAGTGGGATAACTAGGGGGTGTGCTGGTGATTAGAGAAGAGGGGGATTTTCATAGAGTGGGTTGGCGTCGCTGTTGGGGTTGAGGCTTTGATGTGGGTTAAGCGTCGTCAATGTCATGTTACTGCTGGCGTGTATGTGCATTGGTGATGAAGAGTTGTGTGGTGATGTCGGAAGAGAAAGTCGAGATTTGTTAGTTTTCAAAGTGCACTTTGTATAACAAAGTAAGGCGTCAATTGACATCTGCAATGGCAGAGTGCCAGAGTGGTTAATGGGTATGACTAGAAATCATATGGCTTCGGCCTCACAGGTTCGAATCCTGTCTCTGTCGAAGTTTCATTTTTGCCCTGGCTTACTCGAAGTCATTCTCCATGCCAGAGGCTGGGATCAAGTCTTGTCTTCGGAACTGGCTTCCTTTTTGTTCCTGGTGGAAGCCTCTTTGGCTAGCAGCGTCATTCAGACGTTGCTCAATCTTAGCACGGGCGATGGGCTCCTCTGCTCGCTAGCAGTTACCGACCCAGCAGCCCGTGTCTGTTGATATCAACGCCGGCGCCGAAGCTAGGTAAGCAGACCTTTGAATACTAGCTACTGCTGAGCTCGACTGGCATTCTACTGAAACGCCCATGCTTCGTACATCGAGATCCAGCGACAACCCGGTCGTTACATGATCGCCACTCGAGGTGTAGGGTAGCCGTCAGACACAACTTCGACAACACCAAGCCCAACAACGCCCATCATCAGCCAGCCTCATCCACGCAAGCCCCATCCCCATCCCCAGCAATGGACGCCCCCACCGCCCCCCCAGACCTCTTCGACCGCACGACGCTCCTCTCCCTGCTCAGCACGGCAGCCCTGGCGCTGACAGCGTACCTGGCCTCCCGACGCTTCGTCCCCGTCCCCGCCCCGGCCCCGCTGCGGTTCCTGTTCGCGTGGCACGCCGGCGACGCGCTGTGCCATTTTCTGCTGGAGGGGAGCTTCCTATACCACTGCTTCTTCTCGTCGACGTCTTCCTCGTCTGTGGCCGCGCCGTCATCGTTCCCCACGCCCTACAACTTCCTCGGCTACACCGACGGCAGGCTCGTGGGCCCGCAGGCGGGGGGCGGCAATCCGTTTGCGCTGCTGTGGATGGTGTATGCGCGGGCGGACAGGAGGTGGGCTGGTGCTGACCTGGTGCGTTCTTTTCTCCCCCCCTTGGCCCTTGGGGGAGTCTTGCTCGGTGGGTGCTGATGGGAGGCATGGGGATATGCTAGGGCGTCGTTAGCTTGGAGCTTTTGACTGTCTTTGTCGATGGGCCGCTTGCGTGTTACGTCTGCTACCTCATTGCCAAGGGGGATGCTGCGGCCAGCTTCTGGATGGTGGTGCTGGCGACGTGCGAGCTCTATGGCGGTAGGTGGGCTGTCGTGGGGGTGCGCTGCGGATTGCTGACTTGAGCTAGGCTTCATGACGTTTTGCCCGGAGTGGTTAACTGGAAACGTCAATCTCGATGGGAGCAACTTCATGTACATGTGGGTTTACTTGGTCTTCTTCAATATGCTTTGGGTGGTGATTCCTCTGTATGCTATGTGGTACTCGTTTGGGGATATTTCCCATGCGTTTGCGGCGAGGGCAGCCAAGAAACGCATCTAGCGAGCTTCAAATCTCCATCACACATCACGAGGCAAAGGCAGACGCAGACTGATGGTATCGGATATGAATTCAGGAGCTACTCAGGGTATTGGTGTACACGTTGTACAGAGCCAGTAACTGCGTCCATCCTCCTCGTCCGTCCTCCACTCTCGCGAACCAGGTCGACGTTTACATCGCCTGCTTGTGGGCCTCGCCCTTGGCGTCGTGCTTGGTCTCCGAGGCCTTGTCGCTCAGCGCGTCCTTAGCGGCAGAGGCACTGTCGAAAGAGTCAGAGAGAGGACACCAGAGAGTGACGAAGGGAAGGGAGCTCACCGTGTGCCGAGACTGGCATCAGAATCCTTGGCCACCTGCTTGTTGGCCTCCTTGGAAGCACCGCTGGTTGCTTGCTGGACCGTCTCGGCGACGTAGTTGGCTCCTTGCTTGATGGACTCCATGATGGACAAGTTTTTTGAGATCGAGTTTGGTTGATGAAGAGTGCAAAGTGTTGATCAGGATGAAGAGATTTCGGCGGATGTGAGGAGAAAACTTCTGCAGAGCGGGAGGAACCTGGCTTTTTATAGATCTGCCGGACCTCTTCCTCCGGGTTGGCGAGGCGCTACAGGGGGCTACAGGGGGGCTACGTCACGACCTTTGGACCTGCCAACTCCTCACAAGTCGCCAAGATCATGTGAAAGGAAAGATGGATGTCGTCATGGAGGGGCCGTATCGGGAAGCGACATTTGGTAGGTACCTAGGCCTCGATTTTATCCGAGCGAACCTGGATGGAAGCTGTCGAAAGGGCCGATCGCGATGGCGGCAGCGGGGTTACAGGAGGGGGGATGGAGTGGGATGGAGGGGGATGGAGGGGGAATGACGTCAGGATCTGGGCCTGGACAGGTCCAGCATGTGCGCTCTGTGCGAGCCATCGCGATGGCAGATGCATCTAGAGAAGCGCGGAAAGTAAGCTTGCGGCCATGGGCATTTCCGCTGGCATGCGTTTTTGCGCCTGATGGCTATGTTTGACCGTCTGCGACGATCCTTGTTCAAACAAGCTGGCATCCAAGCTCATCGTTTGCGCTCCAGCCGCTCTGCATCAGGCGTTTTGTGGCGGTGTGGTGATGAGTGGCGGTGCGCAGTGGCGCCGCCACATTCTTAGCAGCTTCCCGAATCGAGATCTCGGAGCTTTTCCCCTCCACCCTCTCGCGATAACACTTTCTCCGCTTCCGTCGTCGTCGTCTCGGAGCCGCACGAGCCCTTCCGTAGTAGGGAGGGGGCGCAGCGACGTTGGCTTCATTTTCCGCGCAGGAAGAAGCCGAGCTCATGCCGACGGCTGGACTTGCATTGGTAGGTGGCTTGCAGTGCCTAACACTTCGTCTCGGCCCTCCTTTTCTCTGGCGAATTCTCTTCGGACGAACTTGAGTCGACGAGGTCAAGGTTGCATCTGTGCTACAGCCTGGGCGCCTTACACAACGTGGCCGTCTTTGAGACGCATACTTGGCGGTAGATCTTGTCCGCCCTGATCTCTGAAATCCTCTGTGGGCCTTTGAGGAGAAGCTATCGGCCATGGCCTCAATGCCATTGTACTTCTTCGAACCTGCATAGCCCCGGATCCCACTCGAGCGAACGGCTGGCTGGGTCTCACCACTATTCTTCCCGCGGCAGAGCATGAAGGGTTCGCTTCTATGGTGGGCCGGCGCTTGAAGCCGCTCTGCTGTGGTAGTTGTTATGGCTTTCCCACGATAACGCCATGAATGATGGCCTCTGCACTCTCATATGGAGCGCTAGGAAAGCCATTGCCTCACGAATCACGCACATGATGGACTGTACGCCTGCGTTGTTTGGCATTTATGACTCGAACGCAACGCGACTTGACGCGATCTCGACCTGTTTCGGCGACTGTCAAGTCAACCGTGACTGTCCCCGAACACGGGCAAGCCGTTTCAGAGCCTTCAGCGTCGGCCTAGCGTGGCCTGTCGTCCATCTGCCCGGCTTCCGAAACCCGAACTTGTTCCATCGATGCCTCAGACCCTCAAGAGCTTGTCGGCTCCCCGGTTTTTTTGCTTACAGCCGCTTGCTGTGACGGTCCACCATGGGGCCGTCGGCTTTGGTCTGGGGGGTTTACATACGTCGAGCTAACTGGAAAGGGACTGCTGGCGGCCTGGCGCGGATTGTGCTATCAGCCATGGACGGCCTGGTCTGCCTTTGAACGACATGGTTCTTTCCGTTTGCTTGAGTCGTTGCGACTCGTGCTGGCCACGGCGTCCATTTGGTTGAGGTTTCAGCTATAGATGGAAGAAAGAAGGCGGCAAGAGACAGCAAGTCTCCATCACAGGCATTGTGGCTACACTGGCAAAGCGATGGAGCTCGTCAAGCAGGATAGAGTTGGCATGGGCGAGCCACGAACCTCTATGCCCATGATGCTCGATGCCCAATACGATACACTGCGTTGGCCATGCTAAGTGACGAGACTGGATTACGCCGTCAACAGCTGCCCTTTGAAGTGGGCGGTGCAACACTATCTCGGCCTACTTGCTACCCGTCACTGGTTCCCCAGCATGTGCAGTATCAAGGTCAGCCCACCTCCGGCCGGCGACGTCAGGGAACCCCCCTGAACGACTTGTTTCCAGCCGATTTCGCTCTACGGTGGACGCACCACCACAGCTGGTAGCTGTTTCGTCTGGTAGATGGCGTCCGAAGGGGCCAGCCAGCGGCGTCCATCCCGCGACACGGATCAGATGACATCCCTCGTCGTTCCCCTTTACCTCGTCGTTGCCAATCATTGCCGCAGCTCTCGGCGGCTTCATCCAAACTCTTTGATCCCCATAGCTTTCTTCACACATGGCCTCAAGTCGGTCCATGTGAATGGTTGCGCCAGACGTCTTTTCTTCGGGCACAGCCAGGGGGGCTTTGCACCAACTACGCCCCTCCGTCTCCAACTGCCACGACAACTCACCATGGACGGAGCTGGTCTGTGGGCGAGAGCCTCTGCCAAGCTGCCGCCTGATGCCGTTACGCGATTGAGCGCCACGGCCCCCGTCGACGACGAGACGCGGTTGGCGGCCGAGACGTCGCTTCGCAAGGCCTTTATCGTCTTGGCCGTCATCAACTGTCTGGTCGGGGCCGTGACGGCACTGGGCATCTATGTCGATTGCCGGCTGAAATTGACGAGGAAGGGCGTGCCGCTGTCTGGGTAGGGCTCACAACTCTCATGTCTGTATACTGTAGGCCGAGAGACTGACGAGGAATTTATAGGAAGTCGCCCTTCATCGTCATCGGCGCCAAGGAGATGCTCCCCTTCGTCGTCTCGCTCGGAATCGTCGCACAAGGCGCTCTTTTCGGCGCGGCTCAGACAAACGGACTGGACTCGGTTCTGGCGCTGGGCTGCAGAGGCGTCTCGCAGATAATGCTGCCAGGTACGGGATTGTTCGCCAGCCAGAACCAGGTCGTGATGCTGACAGAGAAGCAGCCCTCTTGATCGTGCCCTTGATCCAGCTCGTCTTTGGCATCGAGGCCACGGTACGTTCGGTGCCTCGTCGGCCGGTGGTCAGGGGCCCGGGCTGGCTACGACCCGTGTTGGCGGGCCTGGTAGCGATTGGGCTCGTGGTCGCCTATGGCTTGACCTTTATGGCGGAGGCGCCCAACTTTTGCTTCGCCGAGCTGCTGTTCCTGGTGAAGCACTGGAGCGAAGGCATCTTGGCCCTGTTTACCTCCATCGGCGTCCTGCTACTGCTCTGCAGTGGCATTATAATGCTGCGCCTCTACCGGACGCCGGACATGATGCTTCCTCAGCGGACGACGGCATCCTGGACGGCGTGCTATCTCCTTTTGGCCGTCCTCACCTTGTTCATGACGCTGCCTGTGTTTGGAAGTCTCTTGGCCGACGACGGCGTGTCGGACATCTCGCGGGGCACCATGGTGCTATCGACGGGGGCTACCATCATTATCAACATGACGGGCGTCCTGACTGGCGTCCTCTATCTTGTCCTGCGTCTGACGAGGCTCGGCCGGCTGGGAGAGGTCGAGTTTGATCGGGACCGGCTCAAGTCGGACATCCGGACCGTTGGCACCAGCAGCAGCGTCTACAGCAAGCAGCTGGACCAGCCGCTGTCTCCGGAATGGTTTCAACGTCCCTCATACGGCAGCAGAGCAGACGAGAAGAAGGCCATGTCCAAGACGCCTATCCCGCCCAAGGCCGGGGCGCCGTCGTACAACCTCTTCCCCAAACGGCCAGACGCCGCGCCGACGCTCCTCATACCCCCGACAGCCCCGTGGGCGAACCGCAGCGAGCGCAACTCTTCGCTCGGCTCATCGGCCTCGGTCCCGATCGCGCTGCGCGTCTCCAACATTGACATGCTGCCGATGGAGCCGGAGTCGCAGACGGCGGCGCCGAACCTGGGCCTCGCCATCAGCACCTACGGGGACCAGGCGGCCGCCTACCTGGCGTCCAAGAACTCGGCCGTCTTCGACTTTGACGACGACGAGTTGGAGGCCCCGCCTCCGCTGGTGGTGACCAAGGCCACGCCCGATGACTTTACCCTCAGCCCTAGCGTCTACAGCCCTGAGTCGTCGTCGTCGTCGTCTGTGGAGTCGGTTTACAAGCCTGAGTCGCTGTCCGGGGAATCGGTTTACAGTCCTGAGTCGTCGTCTGGGGGGTCGGTTCGGATGCCGCCGCCTAGCCTCCACGGGGGTCGGGGCCGGAGCAGATGAGGGTGACGGGATGTGGCTCTTACGACGGCTCCTCGATGGAGGCTGTGTATTTGTCCGTTGATCTTGTTTCTTTCTCTTGGTGTTACTACCATCGCCTTTCTTCTCTGCCATCACTATTCCTCTTCTCCTACCACTACTCCTGTTCCCCTACTATCACTACTCTTCTTCTCCTACCACTACTCTTGTTTCCCTACTATCACTACCCTTCTTCTCCTACCACTACTCTTGTTTCCCTACTATCACTACTCTTCTTCTCCTACCACTACTCCTGTTCCCCTACTATCACTACTCTTCTTCTACTTCCACCACTACTCCACATTCTTCCCATCTACGCTCACGGTCCAAACACGCTCTGTTTCCTGGCCCCGTTTCCTGGCTGGCCCCACGACGAAGCCTCTTTACAGGCGATGAGATGAAACTAGAGCTACAAGACTTTCTTTCCCTGGCGGCGACAAAGAGGGCAATACCTCTTCTTCTTCTCTTCTTCTTCCTTCACTTCTTTCTCCCTTACCTTCTTTTGCTAGATGGAGGCGGAAGTAGGCGGGCGACTTGCGTTCAGCCTATCCTGTATCTAGTATGGAGAATTTCAAATGAGATCTTTTACAAAACTCTACGTCGAAAGAAACTCGGTGTAGTTGCGCTCAACTGCAGTTGTCTCGCCATAAATGTGACTGGCCGCAGCAAAGGCCGTCAAAACACCCATGATAGAACAGAGTAAAGTAACAATGATAAGCAGACGCTCAGAGTCAGCATCAAGAGACGTCAACCCCATTCTTCGCCCTCCCCCTCTCCCACTTCTCCCACCCAGCCTGACAAAGATCCTCACGAACCACCAAGTCACGCACGCGCAACGCCCTAGCAACCCGACACCCAAGCGCCCACTCCAACACGCCCGAACCACGCACCCAACCCGTAACCCAAAACCAAAGCAGCGCGAAGACGCCACCGGCCAGGCAGCCGACGACGACCTGCCGCGGCGAATGATAGCCGAGGTAGACGCGCGACCAGGCCGTCAGCGCGGCGAGGCCGAGGGCGACGACGGAGAGGCAGGCCCTGTGGGGACGGGACCAGGCGTGGGGTCCGCGGGGCCGGTGGCGGAGGAGGAGGAAGAGGGAGAGGGAGGTTGCCCAGAAGGAGAGGAACTGGGCGTGGGAGGAGGGCATGCCGTAGCCCTTTCCGTGGTGGGTCGGGGGGCGGTGCTCTTTGATGGTGCGTTTGAGGACGAGGTTTAGGGCTTCGCAGGCGAGTTGGCCGCCGAAGAGGAGGGCGATTTCCACTTCGCGGGTGAAGATTGTGAGGGTGGCGTAGGTTATGCATAGGGCTTGGGGGAGGAGAGCTAGATAGGCGCAGAGAAGGGAGATGCGGTCGGTTGGATCCTGGCTTCTGGGTTAACGGGGGGTGTTTGTTCTTTTTTGCGGGATATGGGATGGAAATACGTAGTGGACGTGGGTGAGGGAGAGGGAGGCGAGAGGTGGTGAGTCCATGGTGAGGGACCCCTTATCGACGGATTTCCGTCTGTCGTCGAAGGAATGGCATGCCCGGCTGGGCGGATCGAGGGAGGAGTCTTGATGGGCGAGGTTCGTGGGAGGCGGGAGGATCGGAGCCTCGTCGTTGGGAATGGGCTTGGCTTGGTGGATGGGGGTGTGCGGGTAGCACGGACGGCGGGGACGTGCGCTTAGTTCTCTTGTTGGCGACTCTCATGGCCTAGCCTAGCTCATGAGCCGTTCCATTTCTATAGGTCGCGCATAGTAGACGAGTGGGAGAAGAGGCAAGGCGTGTAAATGGTAAATGGCATCTTACGCGCCATGAATATGTATGCAGGTCATGATTCATCAACTTCCCCTTCAGACGCCGTAGCCACCACCGCTCGCAACAAGTCATTCCCCCCTCCCGGTTTCGCCTCCGAAACCCCAGCCGTTGACAACTTAACCAGGGAACAACCCCCCCCCAAAGAGGTCAACAGCAAGCAAGTTTTCCAAAGAATAGAAATGTCAATGTGCGGATGGCGGCTCGATTCGAACCTCGAGCGGGGCGGGGACGACGACGGCCGATGAGGAGGAGGAGGAGGAGGAGGCTTCCTTTTGGTCGGTGGCGGGGAGTTTGAAGCCTGCGTGGTCGCGGTGGCGTTTGTAAAAGTAGTTCTCCGGCTTGGGGTGGAGCTCGTGGGGGAGTTCGTCCATTATGCAGGCTAGCAGGCCGTCTATGGATCTTTGCTTGGAGGAGTCGCGGTGCCAGATGGTTATGAGGTGCGAGTTGAAGCGGACGGAGAGGCCGACGCCGCAGAGCTGGTCGCCTGGAGATGTGTTAGTTTTGAACATGTATATATATATATATATATATATATACAGGGGGAGGGAGGGGGAAGGGAGGTAACGGACCCTGTTCGAGAGCGGATTGTAGCTTCTCCCCGACGGCGAGGACCTGAACGCGAGTCCAAAAGTCTGGACCGAGGGCCTTGGGGACGCGAAAGGTCCAGCTTCCGCCGTTGAGGTTACGACGGTCTTCCCAGACGGGGCGGAATCCCGACTTGAAGAGGTAGATGGATTCGCGCATCTTGATCTGGTCGACGGGGGTGTTGTTGTTGTAGCGCCAGAAATCCTGGACGGATTCGATCTGGGAGCCGAGCTGGTCGAGGTCGGCATTGTATTCGCCGTTGTTGTTGTTGGGTTTGTGATCTTTGGATTGGCTGCTGGGATAGTTGGTTAGTTCATCACAGAGCTCTTGATCGAAGTTGATAAAGAGAAAAGGAGGACGACAAGACGGACCGGTCAAAGTAGACGTTCCAGTAATGCTGCGTCGGAAGAGGCCTCATGGTCCTTAGGAAATTGCGCTTGGCGTCGTCGCGCTGCTCAGCGGGAGAGTGAGCATCTCCGGGCTGCGACAAGCCTGAAAGGCCGCGGGTGAAGAGCTGAGGTCTGATCGACGAGGACATGATGGCAACGACGATGACGATGGGACAAAGAGAGAGAGGGAGAGAGGGAGAGAGGGTGAGGGTAAGGGCGAGAGATGGAGTTGACGTGCAATGGATTCGGAACAGACGAAAAGAAAGGAGACAATAGACTGACCTCTCACAATGGATGGTTGAATCGGGCTCGTCTCACCTCGGCGCCGCACTGTGGTCTCCTCCAACTGCGACTGGATGGACAATGACTCCAGCGGACCTGGACTGTCCCGCTGGCGCCCCTGGTTTCAGCCCGGCCCCGCAGGTGGGCGCTTAAGTACAGTGCGATTCGTACGGAGAACGGCCTCCTCCGAGGACCGGGGCAGACGATCAATCACTGGCTGATATTTTCATGACGGCCTCTGGACGACCTACAGACAGACATACACACACAGCCATCACACATTGGCCCTCTCTCCCAGCGGACGACGCACGCTATCGTCGTCCTTGAAGCGCAGCACGTCGCCGCCAATCAGCCTCCGCAGCTTACCCACGTCATCGAGATACCGTCTCATCTCGTCCTGCAAACCGTCATCGTCGTCGTCTCCCATGGCCGTGCTGCCATCCGAGTCGTCATCAAACGGCGGCCGATTCTCCTCGTCACCGTCATCGTCATCATCATCATCATCCCCAGCCTTCTCCCTCCTACCCACGGGCGGAATGGGATTCGTCAGGCTATCAATCGCCAGCTTCAGATGCATCCGCAACGCCTCATTCTCCGTCTGCAACTTCTTGATCTTGCTCTCGGCCACCAGGCTCCTCTCCTCCATCATGCGCTGCATCTGCGCCACGCGCTCCTGGTAAGCATCGAGCCGCTCCTCGGCCTCGCGATCGGCGTTGCGCTCCCTCTGTCGAGAATCCGATACAGACAGCTGCAGCGACCGTATCTCGTCGGCCATGGCAGCCATCTGGGCGTCGCGCTCGGCCGTCGACCGCTGGTCTTGGTTGACGACGGCCCGCGTGCGGATCCTCTTGGCCTGATCGGCGTACCGCAGCGTCGAGAGCGTCTCGTCGTGATCGGCCGGTGAGATGCACGCAATCATGGCCGTCTTGCTGTTGCCTCCCAGCGAGTCCTTGAGCAGCCAGGTGAGGACCGAGTCGCGGTAAGGCACCACGCCGTCGACCCTCCTCTTGCGCGGATCCGTCGCCAGCGCAGCCATGACGCGACCCAGTGCCGTGAGAGACTTGTTGATATTGGCGCCCTCTCGCAGACGCTGGCCCGTCGCCGCCGTCGCCTTGGCCCTCTCGCTGCCTGCCAAGTCGACGAGACGAATGCGCGAGCTGCGTTCCGTCGTCTCATCCGTCTCGAGATCGTGGTGTATCTGCCGCAGCAGGATGGTGAAGACGGCGTGGCTTCGGCTGCTGACGTCGTTGAGCCGCGTCGATGCCGTCGTCCGCGATGCGTCGCCCGCCTTCATATGCCGAATGATCTCGGCCAGGCTCCGGACCGGCACCTCGGTCAGATCCTTGACGTACGGCCCTTCAGTCGGTGACTCGCGCATCTTGAGGTAGTGAGGCGGTTGTCCGGGAGGCGCGGGGGCAACAAGCAGGTCGCGGACGTGCTCGTTGTAAACCTCGAGATACGAGACGCGCACGCTGTAAGCCACGTTTGCGCTCTCGCCATGAGCAGCCTCGATACGCTCAAACAGATCCTCGCACGTCCTCGGTATGAGTCCCGGCTCCTCCGGCGTGCCCATCATGGTGTAGCTCTTGCCAGCGCCCGTCTGACCATAGGCGAAGATGCAGGTATGATAGCCGTCAAAGTTGTGGTCGAGGAACTCTTCGCCCAGGCTGTTGTAGACGTGCTCCTGACCAGCGTAATGCCCATGATCCGCATCATGACTCCAGAATGAGCGGTCAAAGGCGAAGCGCCGGTCCGAGGCATCGCGGGTCCGTCCAGAGCCCTTTTCCGAGGGGGCGCGAAGGATGGTGAGTTGCGGATCGGCGGCGTCCATGGCGACGAGGCACTCTGCGTTGCGATCCCTCTCTAGATGGACGGCAGCGTCAGTCTTTGATCCCGTTCTTATACAGACACGTCGATGAAACTGAGAGCAGAGAAAACAACGCACCTCGAGGCAGAAACGCCCGCACGCGGACAACAACCCGGACATTCCCTCCCCGATCCATACCCGCCAGCCCATCCCGCGACCTCAACGAGGGCGTCGAAGCACCAGACTTGACAAGGTGAAGCGGCGAGCCCGCCATCATCAAGGTACATGTAGTTGAATCGTCACTGCGCACTCTCGATATCGTCACTTCCAGCTTTGCATTCCAACCATTCATCCATTTGTTGACCTTTGGGTTGTCAGGGCCAACCAGGACCATCGCTTACCTAACCCCCATTTGTTTACACAGTGCCATCCGGTGCAGAGAGAGAGGGCGGACACGGTGCGCGCGCGGGTCTCAACGCGCCCGCGAAACCCGCCCAAACCCAATCAGCAAAATCCAGCCAAAAAGCTCTCTGCTCCATATCACCAGAACAAATCAGCCTCCCTCTCTCTTTTCCTATCATTGTCTCCTCTCCTCTTCTGACCGTCACACACACAAACACACATACACACACATACACACACACGAATACACACACGAATACATATCTGCGAAATCACACCTCGATTACTCCCACCTCCCACCGCCTGAAAGCCTCCTCCTCACCTCCTCCTCACCTCCAAGGCTCCGATTTTCCAAGACGGTAGTGCCGCTGCCGCTGCCGCTGCCTCTGCCTCTGCCTCTGCCTCTCCTCCCGTTGAATCCACCGCATCGTCTTCCGGTAAGGATCCCTCTTTTCCCTTTACTCTTTTCCTTATTTAATTGATACTCCCCCCGTGTATTTTAATTTAGCAGTTTTTTTTAAACCCACGAATATGTACCCCCAATTTATCTAATTGTTATTGATTGATTTTTTTTTCTGGCCCTTCGTTTTGCCATTTTTATGTTTTTTATCTTTATTTATTTTCCTCGTCCCCTTGCGCAGAAAAAAAAAATTACCAGCCTCCCCTCTTTTTTCCTTTTCCTTTTCCTTTTCCCCTGCTGACTGGATATCAAGCTCGCCCCAACCCCAACGCGCGCAACCTCAGCAGCACGCAGAAAACAAAAAAAAAAAAAACTCCTTGCAAGAAAAATCTCTTCACCACGACAACCAGGAAGGGAAGATACGAGATATTTTAAAGGGAAAAAACGGATTCGGGCTGATAGACGGATACATGGCGCGCACCAAGGAAGAAGCTACGGGCGAGACGACGGTTGCGCCGCGTGGAAGAGGGCGTCCGCCTGGGTCGACGAACAAGACGACTACGGACGCGGGTGTCAAGAAACCGTCGGGGAGGGGAAGGGGTCGTCCCAAGCTTGATAAGCCCAAGGCTGAGAGCAAGGCTAAGCCCTACGTTCCCACCGGTCGTCCCCGTGGTCGTCCCAAGGGAAGCGGGAAGAAGAAGACGACGACTGCGACTGCGGCTCCGACTACCACGACGACTACGGCAACGACGACGGCGACGACGGATGACGCCGCAGATGCCAACACTTCAACCACCACCCCTACCCCAAAGCCCACCGGAAAGAGAGGCAGGCCTCGCAAGTCCGACGCCGCCCAACAACCCCCCAAGCCAAAGGGCAAACGAGGCCGCCCCCCCAAGAAACCCGTCGAGCCCCAGCCCTCGCCCGAGCCAGAAGATGACGACGCCGACGCCGACGCCGACGCCGAGCCCCTATCGGATCACGCCGAGGGTGAGTTCTTGGCCCTCACCCTCTAGACATTCCCCCCCCAACTCCACAGCCCAACACAAGAAGAGTGTCGTTTTCGTTTCCGCTTACAACCGCCCCCCTTCATCTTCCCCCGGGGCTTTCTCTCAAGCAGACGCTCTCGATGACGACACGCCCCTCAACCAGGACCATCTCGCCGTCGAATCAGGAGAGGTCGGTTCCGCACACTCGCCCTGGGTCATTGGCTTGAAGAGCATGTTTGGCTGATGTCACCCCCTTTCTTGCAACCGCCCAGGAGTCTGAACTACTCGACTAAGAGGGGCCAAAACCGCAGTTGGAAGAGGAAGAAGAAGAGCATCTAGTTCTCTTCTCCCTTCCTTTTATTTTTTTTTAACCAACTATTATCATCTATCCATCACAACTTCAGGTTTTTGGCAAAGGGCGAATGGTTCCCGTCTTCTTTTTCCATCTCTCGTCTTGTTGCTTGAAACCGTGCGCCCTTTTTTTTCCCCCTACGCCTTGTACACTATGGCCTGGCTATTGCTTCTCCGTCTTGATCTATGGGTTTTTTCGACGCCTGGCCTCGCGTGACTCCAGTGAATCCGACCGTAAAGTAGCATGACTCCAGCGACTGTAAGAGTAAACCACCGCAACTCAGCCGAATCCAATATAATAGTCAACTCCCGCTACCCGGCAGATCCAACAGTAAACTCCCCTAGCCCCAGCCCATCCTAACGCAAACCCATCCAGCAATACCCCCCAGCCTCACCCCCTCCAAACCCCAAACTCGTCCTCAAGATGCGCCTTCAACCCGGCAAACCGATCCCCAAACGCCCTCCCACACCGCCAGCACACAAGCTCATCGCGCAGCCTGCGCCCTCGGACGGCCTGCTGGGCCGCCGCCTCGGGAAACTCGTCGAGGCGGACGAAGAAGGGCGTGGTGAACGAGTTGTAGTGCTTGCGGTGGCGGAGGGCGGGCGAGTGCATGTCGCGCGAGAGGACGTGGATGTGCAGGTGGCGCATGCTGGGGTTCGTGTGCACGCCCGCGATTATCTCCTTTGACCAGTCTCGCTCGGGGGGGGGTGAGGGGTCGTGAGGGTCTTGGTGGTCATGTGCCGAGGAGAGGACCCTCTTCAACTCCATGGCCACCAGCCTCACCAACTTGGGCAACTCGGCCTCGAACAGAGCCCTGACATGGGGATGGGCGAGCGCCTCGAGCGGATGCCTCAGCGCGAGCTGCTCATCGCGGGGGAGGAGGAGGGCGTGGACGGTGGCCTTGGGGTAACGATCCCGCAGGGCGACGAAGTTGTCGTCGTGGTAGATGATTGTTGAGGGCGGGTGCGAGGATGGGTTGGTGATGTAGGTTCCCAGTCCCATTCGTGGGTCTAGGGTCGATGTCTTGGGGGTGCGGGGGGGCATTGGTAGGGGTTGATTTGGAGGCGAGGATCTGATTCGTTTGGTTATGGGTGGTGGTGGTGGTGACGAT
>NJES01000394.1:0-17387 GCA_002591395.1 Ophiocordyceps camponoti-rufipedis | reverse complement strand
AAGTTAGTAAGTCGTTATCTTTTTACTAATTTCCATATATAACTAAGTAAGCTTTATACTTTATAAGAGCTCCTTCCTTATTAGTTTTATAGGTATATACCTATTTATAGTATAATACTTATTTTCTAAGGGTTTAACGATAGGAGACTTCTTCTTACGACTTTAATTCTATATAAGATTATAGGTAACCTTACTAGGCTTCCTTAAATTCTTACTTTAGCGGGTACGTAGCTAACTCCCTCTCTTTTTTAGGTAGATTAGGTAGGCCCTAGACTATCTTCTATAGCTTTAACTTTAGCTTAAACTATCTTCCTATAATAAATGCTCTATAGATTAGCGACTCGATCTTCTATAGCCTAAAGTTATCGAATCTTCCTTCTTCTTCTTAAAGTTACCTACCTTCTAGGGTAAGCCTTCCGTAAGCTTCCTTACTATCTTCTATAGTATTCTTAGTAAGGAAGTGCCTTTACGTCTAGCCTCTACGGTAGATAGGTAGATATACTAATAAGACTATATTTAGATCGTTATCTATTATTAAGGGAGAGAGTAGACCTTTATTATCTCTCTTATATCCCTACTTAGAAGCTTTAGGCTAATCCTTTTACTCTAGGTCCTCTATGTCGTTATCCTCTTCTATAGGCTCTTAAGGCTCTATTACTACTATAATTATATCCTCTATACTATTATACGTAGGATCTTCTTCCTCTTCTTCTAAGGATTTAGCTAATACTTTATAAGTACTTACCTAGTCTTCTAGAATTACTATAGCTCTAACTACTTCTACTATAGTCTTAGGAAGCTCTTTTAGCTAGTTCGCTATATTATAATAAATAGACTTATTAAACGTTATATCCCTTATCGATATAACCTTACCTAGCTCTAGTACCTAGATCTAAAAGATATTCGAAGAGGCGTACCCTACTAGGTACCTAATCTACGCTCTTAGCGCTAGCTTCTTTTTCTTATTACGGCTAAGCTACGCGTCGTTTATTATAGTATACGCCTTCGAGCTATATACTTTTAGATAGTTATATATATAAGGTTCTACCTTCCTAGTCTATCTCTCTAAGGGAGTCCGCTAATTATTATTAGACTAGCTTTTATCCCTTAGAGGCTTTAGAGTCTTATTTCTAAGGAAAGCTACTATACTAATAATTTCCTACTATAGATCGTATAGAAGTCTAGCTACGATCTTTATCTTCTTCGCTCTTTCTATTACTATACCCCCTAAGCGTTCCGCTCTACTATTCTATACTAGGGTATTTAGTATAGAAGGCTTAGCTTCGATACCTCTTCTCGCTAGCTACTACTTAATCTTCTTTATAAAGAGCTTATTATTAGATTAGATAACCTTAACCTTCTTATTATAGTAAGTTTCTACTTAGCTTACGAAGTTTTAGAGAGCTATAAGGCTATACTTCTCTTAATAGTTTAGTATAAAGTATAGCGTTACGAGCCCTAAGGCTATATCTATTATAAATATTATCTTTCTAAAGTCTTCTTTATCTAGATCGAGCTTAGTCTAGTTAATCTATAACTCTTTTCTAGGCTTCCTTTCGTAGAGAGGCTAATATCGAGATATTTATTAGTAGACTCGTTCTCTAGCGTAGTACTTGTATTCTACTATCTTTAGTCCGATAATCCTAACCTTTATCCTTTCTCCTAGCTTTTATAGCGCCTATAGCCCTAGATAGCCTAGTCTCTTATACTATAGCTTCGCCTTAGCTTTAGGTACGACTTATAGCTTTAATCTTCTTACTCTTATAGTAAAAGTAGCCTTTAGTCGATTTCCTTTAGGCCTTAGTCTATATTATAGTATATACTAACTAAAGGAAAGTTTAATAACGTAGATAGGTTTATTACTTCCCTTCCTTACGATAACTAACGGATTTAGAGTAGTGTCCTATCTAAAGCCTTATTCTTCGAGCTTCCTATATAATACTATACTTATTACGAAGGTTAGGTAGAAGGTAATATCCTTAAGTCTTAACCTCTTTCTTATCCCTATTAGTAAGCTAACCTCGAGATAGACTATACTATATCCTTTAATATTAACTTCGCTATCGCCTATCTATATAGAATTAGTCGTAGAGCGTTAGAAGGACTTAAATTAGGATAAGTCGTTATTTATATAGATAGAGGTACTAGTATTAAGGATCGCTAAGTTAACTAGAGGATAGTCTACGGAGCTATTTTTATCTCTATATATATTTACTTCTCTAGCTATTCGACGACCCTTAGCCTTAGCCTTCCCTAACTATTAATCTAAGGCTATAGTCTTCTTTCTAATCTTCTAGACTTAGCGCTTTAGGTTAGAGTTAGTTTCTATTGCTTTTTCTACCGCTCTTCTCTACGTTATTAATATACTTTTTCCCTCTAGGGCTAACTCTTCTATAACTACCTAGTAGGTCTTAAGCTTATAGCTAATATATCCGTACATATTATATATAGGTTATACGTCCGCTACCCTACTCTAGCTTTAAGTTCTATAAAGTAATCTATAGTCTAAGCCCCTTATACCCCCTAAAGGTTAGGTAAGTCTAGGAGTCTACGATAGTACTCGTTCCTATAAAGGCGTTATAAGGTTATTATCTTCTAATACGTTCTTAGCCTTACCCTTTCCTTTACTATAGGATTTATTACGCTTTTCTAGGCGATCTTAGACTAATAATATCGTAGTACCTCTTTTAATCTTTTACTTACCTAACCTCTCTTATAGTAGTAGCTCTCTAATCTAACGAACGATTACTAGGACTATCTACGTTAATACTCTATTTATCGCCGCTTATCGTAGGGGTAGAGCCTTACCTATAGTCGTTACGATTATAGCCTTCTAAAAGATATTACTAGTAATTTTCTTATACTTAACTACTTCTTCCCTTAGTACTATAGCTAACCTATCGCTTAGAGGCTTTATAACGTTAGTAATATCTCTTAACTAGGTACTTAAAAATAGCTACGGTAGGCTATATTATTTTACGTCTACTATAATCTTCTCTTACTACGTTAACTAAGTTAACGGGTCTTTATTAAAGGCGCGCCTATTAGCTATTAGCCCTATATATTTATTTCTAGTAATCTTTACTATATATCCGTTAGAAGGTATAGATAATACTTTAAGAGTTTTAAACTAAGTACGAAGGCTTTACGTTTAGTCTAAGGAAGTAGCTTTTACTTTACTAATTAATCTAAGAATAACTATATAGGCTTTTATAAAGAGAGCTAAGACGTAGTTAAATTCCTTAGCTTAGGTCTCGTATATCCTAAAGGCGAACTAGAAGTCTACTTTTCCTTACGTAGAGATCTAGGCGAAGGTTATAGGGTTCTATAGTCTTCGTTAGATATAAAGATAGTCTATAAACTTTAGTATAGTTAGGCGTTCTAGCTCGTTTTCGTCGTTAGTAAATATTATCCTATAGATAATAGGGTTAATCCTACTTATAACCTTTCTTTTCTAAGCGTCCTAGTCTTTAAGGTCTATAAGCGTAGCTCGCTAAGTCGTTTAGTCTAAAGATATCGTTATAGGGAATAGTAAGGCTTATATAGGGTTTTCTTATAAATTATAGTAATTTTTACGTAAAAGTTATAGGTCTTTAATACTATCTCGACTTCCTAGGCTTATAACTATTAAATAGCTATAAGTAAGTCTAGTATTTTCTATACGGAAGAACTAATAATATATATTAATTTTAATAAAGCTAGGGGGTAGGCTTAACCCTATTCTTAACTTATTATTATATTAGGTATCTTCTTAACTAAGTTACTATAATGTAGCTACTTCGTTCCGCTAGTAATTAGTCGGTAAACGTATTAACGCCTCTTATGTTAACTCCTAGCTAATGAGTCTACTAATAAATACTAGCATATCTCGGCCGAATCCTAGGGGGGAAACCTCTAGGCCGCCTACAGACACTCTATATTAAGGCCCGGCTGACAATTCCAAGTCTAATGGCGGCAAACCTTCATCTAATTCCGGGGGGGTAACCTCTAAGCCTTCTGGAAGCACCCCTGATCAGAGCCAGGCTGGCAGGTCTAATGTTGGCAGTTCTCGGAAAATACAGCCGTCGACGGCGATAGGCAATGCATCGCTCAAGGCAGGCGCCGCCGCTAAAGCCATCGGCGTCCACGCGCTTGAGTACGTCCGAGGATGGTATGAAAAAGTCAAGGGAAGCGACACGATCTTCGGGCGTATCTTCACGTGGGTCGACGAGAATGTTGAAAAGATCCAAGAGGCTATTGGTGGCAAGCAGCAGGATCACATTGACGGCAATGAGCTCAAGGACCGTGTCATTAAATGGATCAAGGAAAACCTCGGAAAGTTGGAGAAGGCAGTGATTCCTGGTCACGACCGCTA
The DNA here is from genome assembly GCA_002591395.1 of Ophiocordyceps camponoti-rufipedis. NCBI lineage: Eukaryota > Fungi > Ascomycota > Sordariomycetes > Hypocreales > Ophiocordycipitaceae > Ophiocordyceps > Ophiocordyceps camponoti-rufipedis. The sequence continues at coordinate 13,033 of NJES01000394.1, read as the reverse complement.
CGACAAAAAGCCTGTGCTAGAGCAACTCACTCCGGAGAAGGAGAAAGATATCGAAGCTACCCTGGACCGCGTGGGTGATTGTGACGAAATCGAACCGGAGCCCGAGGACGAAGAAGTGTTATGTACCTATTCTGGGTGATGCCACCAGCTGCACCGCGACACCGATACTGGTCCTGCGGAGCTTGACGGGCATTAGCATCGCCGAGAGGAAGATGAGCAAGGGCGAGAGAGCCGAGCTGGTCCGACGAATTGTTCGAGTCAGACAGCCTTGAGAGCGTCCGGCATCTTTTGGGGATAATATTTTTTCCCTAGTAGCCAAGGGATAGAAACACTGTCGAGCGGATGCGCTGACAAAACGACTGAATTGGTCTTTTCTGCCTTGTTGCCATACAAGTCGTACTCGGGCACAAGTCCAGCCAGTCTTGGACTCCACCTGACGCCGGTGGCTTCGTCTCCAACTCGCAATCTTTGATGCTTGTCAACCGCTCTGTTCCGTCTCTCTCCTTGGGCCTGAGCCGACAACTTCTGCTCCGTATCGTCAAGTGTCCTATGCCGTCTTCTCATGGCTCTCGTCTGCATCTTGTCATCGGTCGTGGCGGCCTGAGGAGCGGGACGGCAAGATTTATGAGGTACAGGACACAGACATGCGTAGACATGACCGTCCAAACTCTCGGTCCAAGGCCGGTCTCGCAGCTTTTGCATCTGGCAGTCTGTCAAGCAACGCCATGAATCATGCGTCGACAAGTCCTCTAGCCGATATCCTGAACACCCAGAGTCGATTTCCTTTTGGTCGGCTGTCGGCGGAGGAGGAGCCTCGGCACCTCGAGTCTAGTTAGCCATCGGCATAAGCACATGAACCTGTACAACGCACATGCCAAAGACCATTGATTCATCTTGTGTCGCAGTCGAACCATGTATTCCCGGAACCAGGCTTCTTTAGCCTCTTCAACGGGATCACTGATGAACTCATCCCATTTGTCCATGACAAGCCCTGACGACTTAGCCAAAAAGCGGCATCACTGAGATGATGCGGTTCGGCGCCTCGCTAGTCATCTTAGATGTACATGTCGGTTTGCTGAGCGACTCTGCGGCCTTCGGAGCCCGTCATCTCCAAGTCTTTGAGAAGTTGTGAGATTTGTCCCTTTGCTTCCTTAATCATGGTCCGATGGAGAAAAGGTGAGGGTTTCCGAGAGAAAGGGTGAGGGCGTGGGCGTGGGCGTGGGCGTCTTTCCTTTATCAACTTGGCGAGTCCATCTGTCAAGGTTCTCCCCTGAGAGCTCCATGATGGCCTTGAGCAACAGGGCAAATGAAGCGAGGCTGCACCCATTTGTGCCGGATAAATGGGAGAAGCATCGACGTATAGGATCCGGACATTAGCGAGGAGTGATTGGGTTTTAGCCATCAGGTGAGGGCTCCTAGTCTCTCTCTTTTTATTGTCTGCTTGCTTCTTCGGCTGTCTCTCTGCTCTCCTTTCTGTGCTTCGTGAGTAGTAGAGGTTGGATGATAGCGAGAACGATAAAAGGTTAAGGTTAAAGACTTGCCTATGTTCCGTGTTTCATTAGCTGAAGGCTTCAAGATGCAAGTACTCTCTGTAGTAGTCTCAATGCAGAAATACTTACGACATCCCGATTAGTGTTAACGCGCTGTTGCCGCCAAGCGCGGGCCGTGCCGCAGTGGGCTCATGATAAGCCATATTTGTACATCAGTATGTATTCGTACATACATACGAAGTACTCCTGGCGTTTGCTGAAGATGCCAGCAAACAAGCGGGCGGGAAGACTACTTACGTTCGCTTCGTGAAAAGGCCATTTCATATACCGTGACATGATCCATCATCAGGATAAGTGCGATAGTTAACGTCAGTCTCTCTTCTCAACTCTGGCCACAACCCAAGTGACCGAACTGCCGCTTTGCCTCAATTATATGTTCGTACGAATGCAGCAGATACTACGAGTACTTCACACACGTCCAGAACTTGGCTTGCTCTGTCATGGCCCTCGACTTCTACATTGTCGAGATCCACTACTTCGTACGTATTTCCCCCTCGACACACTCTCGGCCAACATCCAGTTCGTGGCCACCGGCAGGAGTTACTCCGCTTTGTCCACGTCTAAGCTCAACAATGTTACTTCGCCGGGTTGCACTCCCTATGCCTCCCTCCATCACCATCCTTCCTACGCATACTTATGCCATATCGACCCAAAGACCCTCATCGTGGCCTAGTCTTTGGCAGCTCATCGGCCGAGTGCGACATCGTTATCCGGGACGGCGATAAGAGCGGAGTCAGTGAAGAGCAGTCCGCCATCTAGTTGGGAGAGAAGCCCGGGACATTTATCGCAAACAATCTCTGCAGATATGGCACTCGCATGAGAATCGTCCCAACGGCAGAGATTCAACATGTTGAGCTAAAGCTCTTCACGAAACAGACGCTCAGCGCCTTTGCATACAGCGCCTTTGCATACCTCGACGGTCTAATCATAGCCCGCCGATACTTAAAACCGGAAAACGTCATCGTTCAGACGCGAAGCCCCATGCACATCAAGCTCGTCTGCTTTGATGATGCCTCGGCTGAGATGCAGACGTCGCCGGCACCGAGAGATACATGGCCCCGAGAAGGTTTGTCCTCGCCTTCGTCAGCCATCTACTCACTCAAGACCCATGCCTCCGACCCTCGGCCAAGGAGGCTGCACGGCTAGAGTTCCTTGACGAAAATCCAGGCGATGATGCCACGGTGCTGCCAGGCAGCGACTACGAGATGGCTGATACAGCTTCAATCATTCTTCCAGAGCCACCAGACAACTCGGGGCGGCGGAAGAGGACGCGAGACAATTCGACTGCGATGAGCCGACCATCCGTTCGCTTCAGACCAACCGTCGACTCGGGCATCGATAGTCGACTCATGGGTTACGGCGTCGACAGAGTGGCAGCGAAGGGATCCCTCCAGTGAAAATGCTGAGCTTCTCGTGAATCCATCAGGACCAGACAGCGAATTCGTCAAAGAGGCGCATTTCAAAGACGGCTATGTCGCCTTGCTCTATCTCGGATATCACATCTTTTTTCGCACCAGGGAACGCGGCATTAACATCACACACCTTCTCAAGCTCAGAAAACGATGCCGGGTCTTTGCAGGACTTTTTCCGAGAAGACGCAACGATTCGGCGTCGTTGTATCGTTGGCGGAAGGGTGCCCGAGAGAGGAACCTATATCATGGCTGAGCACACTGCGACTATTACGGGCTCAGTCGAGAGCCGATACAAAAGATTCAGAGTTATCTGGCCGGATTGTGAGCTGGCGAGAAACGTCGTCTTCCAAGACACAATCTCGGAGCCATCGTCTTTATTATAAACAACCACAGTCAAGTCGCAAACAATGGCCGAACAAGACGACAACAAGACGAAAAAAGCAGCACAACCTCGCAGGAAGACCAAATTCGCTTGCCCTCGTCACGCGCCTGACTCAGTCGATCGATAACACGCTCAGACTCGACATAGAGAATCACGCCTTTAGCTCCTGAACCAGCTGCTTGACGCATTCGACAGTACCGGCTGGTGAGCCTGGCTGGCACGCCAACACCTTTGCCTCCTTGTCGATGACGAAGACGCCGCGCTGGGTGCCCTTGGGCTCCTTCTTGAAGCCGAGGGCGGCAATGAGGGTCGCGTCAGGGTCGCAGAGGAGCGGGTACTGCAGCTTCTGCTTCTCCTTGAATTTCGTGTTCGCCTGTGGCTTGTCGTTGCTGAGGCCGTAGACGGAGAGGCCGTCCTCGAGGAGGGAGTCGTAGGCGTCGCGGAAGAGACAGGCCTGGGTGGTGCCTTGGGTAGACAGAGTCAGTCGAGAAGGAGGATGGGGCCGTCGTAGACACTCACAGCCAGGCGTTGATGCCTTGGGGTAGGTAAAGAGGACGACTGCCTTTTTGCAGTCATCGACTAGGTCCTTGAGCGACGTCTTCTGACCGTCGTGATCTTGGATCTCGCCGCCGAAGCCGTCGAGTTGGAGAATATCCCCGACAGCGGGCTTCTGCTTCTTCTGCGGCGCATCGTCCTTCTCGGGGGCCTTCTCGGGAGCCTTCTCGGGAGCCTTCTCGGGAGCCTTCTCGGGAGCCTTCTCGGGGACTTCCTCCGGGGCCTCCTCCGGGGCCTCCTCCGAGACCTCCTTGGGCGCCGTCTTCTTGCCTCCCGTCTTCTTCTTGGTCGGCGGGGGAGCGGGAGTGGGTTGCGCCTTGCGCTTGCGGAGTTCGACGGGCATTGGGATCGTCGAGGGGGAGACGAGCAGGAACGAGAGCAAGAGACGGGATATCGACAGTCGAAGGGGGGATAAGAGACAAGTAAACAGACGAGGCTCGTTGTTGATACGAGAAGAGAGGAAAAGTAAACAGACAAGGCCCGGCCAAGGGTGTAGCCTGTAGGAAAGGCGACTCGTGTTGTGGCAGGTTGTGTGTGCTACGCGTAAGGCGGACCAATCAGCCCCATGGCGCAACTAGGGTGCGAATCCTGCTGGACGCGGTGGGGTTTTCCGAGACCGACGTCAGTCTGTCTGTGTCTGTCTGTCGTGATGAGGAGTTGACCTGCACAGAGAGTTGGACGTCGTCAGGCCGACTGCTTAGTCACCTCTCCAACTTGCCCTCTCCGACTGAACCCTCTCCATCTTGCTCTCCCACGGGAAAAGGGATCTCCCACCCGGAGTCCAGCCGGAGTGGCTTTCTCCTGCAGCCTCGCCCTCCCTTGGCCGGTCTCAGACTGTCGACGCCCACCGGAATGGCCTCTGCTCGTCACCTTGCGGCCTCGGGCTGGACCGCCCTTGGAGACGTTTCACACGCCAGCATAGCGTCGCCCTAGTCTCCCTCAGCGCCTCACCTTGTTCCGTTGCCAGGTCACAGGCTCGACTCGCCTCATTGATCAAGGCCAAGGACCTTCGGACATGGAGCCGGCTCTCGCCGTCCAAGGCTTCGGCCCTACCGCGATACCTGATGGCAGTTAAGACGGTCGAGGCTACGCTCACGGCCGCTGACGGCCATGCGCTGTACACTAAAGCTTGGGAGGTGAGTCTAGACCGCAGACAGATGCCGGTCTGGCGCCCGCATCTAACAAGGCATACAGGCTCCGCATGCTGCCAGAGCAGTCCTCGTCTGGCTCCATGGCTTCGGCGATCACTGTGACCGCGCGGCTGCATTCTTCACCACCTTGGCCAGCCGTGGCATCTCTGTCCATGCCTTTGACCAGCGCGGATGGGGACGCTCCGTCATCGACCCGTCAGATCGGGGCTCCCCCGGCACGACGGACATCATCTTATCCGACATGACGGTCATCGTCGACCGACTACGTAACCGCACCGACTTGCCTCTCTTCCTCGGGGGTCATAGCATGGGCGGTGGTCTGGTTCTGCTCTGGGCGGCCCAGGCCCCGATACAAACTCGGCGCTCGATTCGCGGCTTCATCGCCGAGGCACCGCTCCTGCGCCTTCACCCGTCTTGCAAGCCTTCTCCTGGCATGTTGTGGCTCGCTCGCCGTCTCGCCATATTCTGTCCTAGCCTGCCGGTACGTCATGGGTATAATCGCGATGACCAGCCAGTCGACCCGCTCGTCCAGGACGTCGCCTCTCTAAGCGTCACGCTCGACATTTGGGATCGCGGCGAGCTCATCGCTACCGGGCGGTGCGATTTGAATGACCAAGATACGGGCTTGATGCTTGCTCTCGGAGGGGACGACTTCGTTATTTGCCCCGATGCTGTGAAGGCGTACTTTGATCGCTCGGGGCTGGAGGATAAGCAGCTGCGCAGTTATGCTGGGTGCGGGCATGAGCTTCATGATCAGGGGGGCTCGGAAAAGGGGTCTTTTACTGATGATCTTGTCCAGTGGTTAAGCGACAGAGCGCCGGATTATGGCTGATGGGGTGTAAAACGGTGAATGTGGCAGTTTTGGACTTGACTCGATTCAGCAGGTTGAGAATAGCATTATGTGAGTAATGGAGCATATTTCCATCCGGGCAGCTGTCTTTAGATAACCTCAAGAAAGATGCTGCAAAGACCTCAAGTGTCGTCCATTCCATGAGTTGACCACGCAATGAAATGCAGCCTGACAGTTACTCTGCGCGCAGACGAAAATCTTCCTACTTGATCACCCTTCCGTAACGACGCCTGTACCATGCAGACCTTTTACGAGCAGCTGAACGACAAGAGCCTACGCGTTACTCGTCTTGTAAACTCCAGCCGATGAATCTCCAGTCAGCTCAACGAGACTACCAAGGAGCCATTAAACGCCGACGCACCTGCCTGCTGCAGACGGACTCTCGTCCCCCGCCCAAAACCCCCGAGACGGCGATGGGGGCAAGGGAGCGAAACAATCGACCGCGTCTCTTCCACGGAACCGTCTACCTCCTCTGGCAGCACTGGCTTGATCGTGTCAGTAGGGAGTTTACCGCTTGGCTTCTCTGTCGAGAAGGATATTTCGCTTTCGCCTGCGCTTCGAATATCGATGGGTCTTTGGAGAAGGATTTTTATTTCCTGTTTCTGAGTGTTTCCTGAGTCGTGGGTTTATTTGCTGCGTGCCGGGCTGTTCTTTGTCCATCGATCCATGCACGTGACCGTTTCTCCAACACGTGACTCTTCACAGCAGTGACGTCGCGGCAATTCATCGGCCATCCGCTCGACCTCACATCGCCTCGACTTGCCCCAACCATCGCCCAACGATGGCATCCAAGGCGGTGGCTAAAGCTGCCGGTGGCGTCGTGGCCATCTCGAAGGTACAATCCCAGCTTGATCACCAGCTCCAACCCACCTGACACGTCTCCGCAGAAACAAACGCTGCAATCCAAGGGCATCTGGGAAACCATCCGCAAGACGCTCTCCATCGACCCGAACCGCTCCAACGGCATCCCTCTGAACCCGTACTATCGTAACCCCCCGCCGGGTGCAAACGATCCGCTCGCATACGACGATCCCGTCACCGTCCCGGCTGGCGACATCGCCGACAACCCCTACTGGAAGCGCGACGTGCGGAGATCCTACCCGCAGCTCAGCGTCGTCGGCCAGAGCGACGTCGTCCAGCTGCTGACGGTGGGAAACGCCGCCAAGCCCAAGGTCGAACTCATCGGCGAGGCTGGGCAGAAGCAGCTCGTCGCTGCGGAAAAGGATGGCCAGACGGGCCTGGCGAGCTTCCTCGAAAAGGCGCCCAAGGACGTGACCAAGGATATCTTTGTTGGTGGCCTGCCGCCGCTGCCGAGTGGGCAGAGCTTGGCGTCTGGCGAGTGGGATGTGCACAAGTATGAATTGACGGAGGAGAACGCGTATCCGGATGGGTGAGTTTTGTGTTTGTTCAACGACATTCTAGCTGACAGCTTGCAGATATCCGTGCCGGACGTTTCGATAGACTCTGCTTTTTACGGGGTTAACGGAACACCGATACTCCTAATCTGTGCTTTTCGCTGTGCCTCGACTCAACTTTCCCATGCTTCCCACAAGCAATGGGGTGCACTTCGTGGCCTAGCAATCTCCTAGCCTTAGCTGAGGGCTCGCTCAATTATCTTTGCCTTTCCCTGCGCCCGCTTCATGCGGCTGTCGAAATCCTGCACCGCCTCGTCCGTGTTTTCCGTCGAGAGCGTTCCCGGCTCGACGAGCGCGTAGAGCGCCCTGACGTTTCTCTCGATGCGCGTATTTTCGGGAAGCGGCGGTAATTCACAGCGCTTGGGGCGAGAGGAGGAGTTGGGTTGGCTGGCGTCCGCTACTGTTGGCTTGTCGTCGTCCTTCCGATGAGGCAGGTTTTCGGGCGTGACGTCTTGTCGACGAGGTAATCTATTGGCCCAGACGACAGCCCTTCCAGCCAGGCGACCTCCTTCGAGAAACTTTTCGAGGCCCTTCTCCAGGCCAAAGGTGCGGCCTTCGGCGTGTCCGGCTCTGGCGCCGTCGTCGAGGCCTTGCTGGTAGCCCTCGCGGTAGTAGCGGTCCTCGAGGTGAAGGACATCTTCGAGGGGGTCCGACGTCATTGTTTCTGCATTGCCTCGAAAAATAGTCAGAAAGCTGCTCTGTATGTTCTGAAGGTCGTCACCTCGTCGCAGACTTCAAGTCGAGGGCTTATCGTTATCGCTGCCCCTCTCACGTGATGCGAGTTTCTTGAACCCCTCGTTGGCTTCGAGATCGAACATCCAGTTGTGCTGAGGGTTTGAGCTGCTCGGCTCTGCTCCCTTCTTGTCTGGTGGCATCCATCACTCTGGAAACAGCGTCTGCGGCCCGCCGATAAAGATCGAAGCCGATTGAAACTCACGCTGCAAATCATGTCCGCCTCTAACCGCATCCTACCCGTCAAGGGCCAGCGCAACACGCTCGTCACCAGCGCGCTGCCCTACGTCAACAACGTGCCGCACCTGGGCAACGTGGTCGGCAGCGTGCTGAGCGCCGACGTCTACGCTCGCTTCAGCAAGCTTCGCGGGCGGCCGACGCTCTACATCTGCGGCACGGACGAGTACGGCACGGCGACGGAGACCAAGGCGCTCGAGACGGGTCAGACGCCGCAGGCGCTGTGCGACGAGTTCCACGCCAAGCACAAGGAGGTGTACGACTGGTTCGAGATTGGCTTCGACTACTTTGGTCGCACGACGACGCAGAAGCAGACGGAGATTGTGCAGGACATCTTTCTAAGGTTGCATCATCGTGGTCTTCTTGAGGAGCGGACGACGACGCAGCCTTACTGCGAGAAGCATGATGGTTACCTTGCGGACCGCTTTGTCGAGGGCACATGTCCCAAGTGCGGCTACGACGACGCTCGCGGCGACCAGTGCGACAAGTGCGGCGGTCTGCTCGATCCCTTTGACCTCGTCAACCCGCGGTGCAAGATTGATGGGGCTCAGCCTGTGCCGCGCGATACAAAGCACATATTCTTGCTGCTCGACAAGCTGCAGCCGGATATTGAAAAGTGGTTCCAAGACGCCCACCGTCGCCATGGCTGGCCGCAGAATGGCGTCAGCATCACCCAGTCGTGGCTCACCAGGGGCCTCGAAGGCCGCAGCATCACGCGCGACCTCAAGTGGGGGGTCCCGATTCCGCTGCCTGGCTACGAGGGCAAGGTCATCTACGTCTGGTTCGACGCCTGCATCGGCTACCCTTCCATTACGGCCAACTACACGGACGAGTGGGAGCAGTGGTGGAAGAACCCGGACGAGGTGACGCTTTACCAGTTCATGGGCAAGGACAACGTGCCCTTTCACACCGTCATCTTTCCGGGCTCCGAGATGGGCACGGGTTACAAGTGGACCATGCTCAATCACCTGTCGACGACCGAGTACCTCAACTACGAGAACGGCAAGTTTTCCAAGTCGCGAGGCATCGGCGTTTTCGGCAACCAGGTACGGGACATTGGTCTTTCGCCGTCGGTCTGGCGTTACTACCTCTTGTCGAACCGACCCGAGACGGGCGACACGCAGTTTGAGTGGCAGGCCTTTGCGCTGGCCAACAACAGCGAGCTGCTGGCCAATTTTGGCAACTTTGTCAACCGCATCGTCAAGTTTGTCGTGGCAAAGTGCGATGGCGTCGTGCCGGAATGGTCGGCCTCTTACACGGACGACACGTTCGACTTTGCCGCGTGGATCGGCCGCGTCAACAGCCTGTTGGCCGAGTACGTCGACCTACTGGAGAGAGTACACCTCCGTGCCGGGGTGCGCAAGGTGATGGAGATGAGCGCAGAGGGCAACCTGCTCCTTCAGTCGCGCCTAGACAACGCCAACCTCGCCGAGCGACCGGAGCGGACGCGGACAGTCATGGGCCTGGCGCTGAACCTGTGCCACCTGCTGGCGTCGGTGGCATCACCCTACATGCCGTCGACAGCCGAGTCCATCTGCCGGCAGCTCAACACGCCGCTGGGGCAGATCCCGGACAGCTGGACGGTCGAGACGATCAAGGGTGGACACAAGCTGGGCACGCCGGCTCATCTCTTCTCCCGGATCGACGACAAGAAGGTGGCCGAGTGGAAGCAGGCGTTTGGCGGCTCGGCGGAGACGAGGGCGGCTGACGAGGCGGCTAAGCGGAAGAAGCAGCTGGACAAGGAGCGCAAGAAGGCTAAGAAGGCGGCTGAGAAGAAGGCTTTGGATGAGGCTTCGGCGGCGGGGGGGATGGCGGCTTCGTCGGCTGAGGTTAGCAAGGAGCTTCCGATTCGGGGGAAGTAGATGGTGATGGTGGGTTTTGCATCGAGTATTTTAGATGAATCGTGTATCTAGAGCTGTCGTGGAAGATTTGATGATTTGATCTGATTCATTCTTGATCATTCATAAAGACAGATAGATATTCGTAAATCCCGATAAACGAGCTCGAGCGAAGCTGCAATCGAACGCGGTTGAGTGAGGTTCAAAGATCGGGACGGGAAAACCCAACCGCCGACGGACGTCATCAACACTCAACTCCAAAAAAAAAAAAAAAAAAATACAACTCCAATCACTCGCGAACCTGATCAACCTCCCAAAAGTCCCCTGAACAAACCCCCCCAAAGCTCAGAATGGACATCCGGCTCCTCCGGAGCTCCGACCTCCCGCTGATCCAGCACGCCAACCTCGAGAACCTGCCGGAAAACTACTTCCTCAAGTACTACCTCTACCACGCGCTCTCGTGGCCGCAGCTAAGCTTCGTGGCGGTGGACGCGTCGCGGCCCCGGTCCTCGGCGTACTCTTACCCCAAGATTGTGGGCTATGTGCTGGCCAAGATGGAGGAGGAGCCGGCGGATGGGGTGCCGCATGGGCATATTACCAGCTTGAGCGTTATGAGGACGCATCGGCGGTTGGGGATTGCGGAGAAGTTGATGAGGCAGAGTCGTGAGTTCTTTCTTTGCCCCCTTTTGCTTGATTTGGGAGGGGAGAGTCGTGCTGATGGGGGATAGAGCTCGCCATGGTGGAAACCTTTCAAGCCAAATACGTTTCTCTTCATGTCCGTGTTTCCAACGGCGCGGCGAGGCATCTATACGAAGATACGCTCGGCTTCCGCAACGAGAAGACCGAGGCGAAATACTACGCCGACGGCGAGGATGCCTTTTGCATGCGCCTCGATCTCGACTCCATGGTCGACGCCTCGGCCGACGACCCGGACGAGCCCTCTTCCAACGGCGCGGCTGCCGTCGATGAGGGCGATGCTGTGGGCGATGTCGGGCGGGACCCTGAGGCTGGGGAGGCGCGCAAGGTCAAGGTTGCGGTTGGGAGGGGGCTGGGTGTTGGGGATTTGGTGGAGAAGGTTGAGGTGAAGAGGTGACGGGGGGTTTTGCATGTTTGGCTTGGGTCGTAGAGGAGGAGATGAGAGGGAGGGAAAAGCTTTGCTTTGGTTGTGTTGGGTTTCTGCTGGGCGGGAGTTTGGCTTGCGGGGGATTTGTGGCGGCTTATTGCTAGTACCAGATACCACTTCCGACGAGAATGTCAGGGTTTGATCGTCGAGGTGGTGACTTGGGTTGATTCTAGGGTGGTATATCTACAGCGGTTCTCTGTTCTAGCTGACGTTACTCTTGAACACGCGGCGAGCACTCCCTTCAACTCGGTCTTTACCCGTCGCTACATGGGAGATGGAAGCCGGCGTCCTCGTGTTTATAGTGATCTGCCACGAGACTTGCCAAGTGATCCCGCGAGTGCGTTCCTCTAAACAAGAGAGTCAGCCATCAGCATCTAACCTCGGACTGCGGTCAACACCCACAAGTTCGTCATGTACATGTCGATGAGCTCCGGCGGAACCAGCTCCGTGGCCGCGGTTCGAACCTCGATGTCTTCAACAAGAGGCCCATCGTCGAAGCCGACAAAGGTAGACGGGCTGGCCCATTCGATGAGCGAGTCCTCGTCGAATGGCTGGTCCGGGCTGAGCTTGTAGAGGCCGGCGAGGACGACGACGGCGCTGCCTGCTTCTTTTGCGGCGCGGGCGACGGTGGCGGCGCCTGAATCGGCGACGACGCCTCCGTTGGAGAGGATGGCGCGGACGCCGAGGATCATCTTGTCGACGCGGGGCATGTAGGCTGTCAGGGTCGCGCTGCGGAGGACGATGGTGGTGACGCCGGCGGCTGAGAGCTTCTTCTGAAAAGCAGAGACGGACTGGTCTGGTAGCGCTGGGCGGGGCGGTTTGGCGGCTAGGAGGACGGTGAAGCGGCGTTTAAGGGCGGCACGGAGGATGAAGCGCTCGACGGTGGAGGAGAGGCGGTGGACGAGGACGTGGTCTCCCGGATGAATCTGCAGCTCGGCTTGGGCGGCGATCTGGTCGTCGACTTGACTTATTTCGTCGAGAATCTCTTCGATGCCGTCGATGACTTCGGATCGTAGCGTTTGCTCTTGACTGTTGGCCTGAGGGCCTCTTCCCGTGGGCGTCGACGTGCCCGAGTTGCGAAAGGAGGAGGGCATAGAGACGAAGACGTCGGACGGAGGCGACGCTGAGAGCAGGTGGAATAGCGTCCGGGGCAGACTGGTCGAGCTGTACGAGGTAAAGAGTCCGGCGCGAGAGGGCGGAGGAGAAGCCAGCTCAGCAGCCGAGTCTTGCCTCGCACCCGCTGTCCGTGGCGGCGACCAGCTCTGCGAGGGGACGGTGGCGTCGATGGGCGTCATGGGTGGCTCGCTGGGGGCCTCGCTCAGCCTCTCGTTGCGATCTTCAGCGGCCTCATCGCGGATCAGGGCGAGGACGCGGCGGATGATGTTGGCGATGGACAGCTCTGTGGGCTGCGCCTCGACTAGTCGACGGCCCGTGACGCAGATTTTTTCCAGCAGGGTGTCGGCATCCTGCCACTTTGCTCTGGCGACGACCTGGAGGAGGATGTGGGCGGTAGCGATGGCGCAGGGCTCGGAGCCTCGAATCTGCCGTCGCTTGAGGAGGCTGAAGGTATCGTCAGAAGAGAAGATGAGGCGGGAAAGGGGACGCACGATACGAGTCTTTCGATGGCTGCCTCGAGGGACTGGCTCTTGAGAGACTTGAGGAACTTTTCGAGGTCGGGCGCGTGGCCCGCTGTGGCCGAGGGCATGGCGGGATTTACGCAGGCGGGATGGAGGTTGTTGGCTTCTTTTTTGGTGTTGGGGATTTTGGGGGATGGGAGATGGGAGATGG
>NJES01000393.1:0-17425 GCA_002591395.1 Ophiocordyceps camponoti-rufipedis | reverse complement strand
AGCTACGCGAGTGTATATTAAGAACGAGATAATAAACTAGCTTCCTTTTATCTTCCTAGGGTATAGCGTCTTATACTATAGATCGTCTAAAACCCTATCGTAAAACTATTAGATAAGAGTAACTAGGGCTAACGTCGCTCCTATAAGGCTAAGGTTATATTCTCCTTAGTAGTAAAGATAGGGAACCCTAAAGGGACTTTAAAGCTTAAGCCTAGAAGCCCCTAGTAGATAATTCTACTAATATCTCTAGAGCTAGGGCTAGGTAGATTAGATATATACTTATTACTATCTATCTTCTTATACTTACTATCTAACTTATCTAATAAGTAAAAAGAAATACGTATCTCTATTAGCTAATTATATATACTTATTAAGCTTTCTTTACGAGTATAGACTAATTTAAGCCTTTATATTACCTATAAAACTAGCTCTTCGTACTAAGCTACTAACGGGTAGGAGGTCCGAAATGCTAGTCTTAAATATCTTTCGACCTTTCCTAAGCTAGGAGAGGTCGAGGTCTCGTCCCTCGGGTCTAACGCCATCTTACCCACCTCTACCACCGACTGCAGAGACACATGACACCAGGTACGTCGGCGATTGTTTGCTTGTTGAGACGGTGGCAGTAGCGACAAGTTGACTCTCTGGCTGGACATAATTCTAACAAGTTGACTGCCAGAACCCAGAAGCATACATACACAACCAACTATGGCCATCCATCCGTCCCCATCCATTGCTTGCGACCCGGATGCCCTCCCGGACCTGGATTGGGTCCCGATTCCCAAATCGCTGACGTACGTGGCCATTGCGGGTAACGACACCAACGACGTGGCCATGGCCAGCTGCTGCCGGCCGTCTTCTATCAACCTAGTGGAGCGGTGCGTCAAGTGGTGCGAGGTGCCGCAGCGGGTGCTCAGCCAGACAGGCGGAAGCGCGACTGAGATTGGCCACGCCTTCGGCACGTGTCTGAATGCCGGGGGCTATCGGCAGTATATCCTCGGTGTCCATGTATCTGCTGCGCCGCCGTCAGGTGCGGCTCCATGGGCAGTTGTAGGGCTCTTCATCTGGTTATCAATGGCTGTGCTTCTACGAGTGTAGGCGGATGGCAGCATGGATTCGTCTGGGACTGGTGAAAAATAGACGCCTTCATGATCAACATCATCTTGATAGCCAATACGCTGTTAATTCTCGCAATAAATGCAGAGGGGAAACGAGTATTTTCTAGAGCACGACGAACTACATGGCAGCTTCTCCACCACATCAGTCTTCGGTTTCGGTCTTTAGGCCTTGTCAATATCCGCCATGGTGACTGAGTAAACTCCAATGCCGCCTTTGCGTTCGTCACGGCATCTCTCTGCCAAAAAGGTTGCGGCCATGACATTCGAGACGTCTAGCTGGGGAGGCTGGCAGCGTTGTCGGTCTCCATGAACGGGTCTCCGTCCATTTTCGCCTTTCCGCGCCTGGCGGGCCTCGTCCGCGGGCAGATCAGAGCCTTGACAGGGATTCTGTGCTTGGGGAGGATCCGGTCCGCCTTGAATCGTGACTCACTCATCTAGATGCGTCGAAACCTCGTTCGTGCGTCTTCCACGATGCAGCCGTGCTGGAGTCTGCTGGTGGCCTTTCTCTGTCTGCTAGGGAGCGGATTTGCGGAGACGACAACCGCCGACTTGCCGAGCAGAGCCGCGTGAGCGCAGTGGAGAAATGTAAGGGGTCGGATCGATAGATGCATGCAGACGATAGATATGTACCGATAGATGGCGCGAGTGCAGATGTCGAAAGACGCGACGCGATCCCGATATCCCGCCCCCTAATGAGAAAATTAGCTGCTGGTGACAAGTACGAGACGAGCAAGACCTACCTACCTAGTACCTATAAACGGCCCATGTCGGCAGGCTTCCAGATCAGCGCGGCCAAATTGCAAAACGGTTCAGGAGCTCCGTTTCTGTGCTGGACAGGCTCTTAGTTGTGTACATATCCCTTCAAAGTCTTGTTTCTAACATAGGATTCCTCCGGGGTTAAGGCCGCAAGGCGCGGCCGTCACGGCCCTTGACCGGGCTGGTCGCTATTACAGGGATCGTGACGGGCAGGTTAGTCGTTCCGTGAGACGGACGGTGAAACCCCTGCAACTGAGAGCGTTCCCAAACTCTATGACACAACGACGCCGAGCTGCTGGTCTGGGGGGTGCAAACAAAATGCGCTTCGAGGTAAGGATCTTATGAACCATGCCGTCGCAATGCCATGTATTAGGTATGAATCGCTGCGCGCAGTCCTGTCTCTACCTGAGAGCCAGCCTCAAATGCACGCTACACCAGCGGAAATCTCCCCGACCCTGTTTTAGTCGTCCTAGATGCCGCAGTCCCTCCGACCCCAACTCCGATGCACAGCAGAAGCCTGAAATCGTCATCAATTGGCCGTGTTGCGTTGAGGCGGCATGTTGCCACCGCAAACAGCCCCAAACTCGGAGCTCTCTGCTGAAGTCGCGTCGTCGATATGGGCCGCGGGTGGGAGAGGTCGAAGAACAAACTCGCTGTGCTGCGCGGTTCGAATTGGCAGGCGGAAGTTGAGACGAGTGCGGAAGAGAAAGGGGTTGCGATGACGGGCGGGATCCGTCACAGAAGTATCCTGCCGTGTCTGTGAGGGATATATGGCGACGTCTTCCTCAAAAGGTTCGTTGTCGCGTTCCACATCACGAGAGGAAGAGACGGATCGAAAGAGAGCGAGGCGGCGAGGCTTCTTTGAAAACGGTGAAGAGGAGAAGCTGAGAGACAACAACGTCAGCGCCGCTTCAAGGCAGGAACGAGTATCAGAGCCAACTTACCTTTGAACAGTCAAAGCTGGGCCGCTTGTCCCTGTCGATGTTGCCGAGCAAGGCATCCTGTCCGGATCGTACTCTCGTCGAAGAGCGGGGAAGAGGTAGCCAAGGCCAACCGACAAGGCAACGAGTCGGTACTCGTTAATGGCGTCCTTGGTGGTGCCGAAGAAACCGAAGATGGGAATGGCGACGAGGACATTGATGTAGCAGTTGTTCAAGTTGATCCACAGAATCTCCGACGACGGAAGGAAGAGAATGACGGACCAGGGCGGCTCAGCCTGGTTATGGACGGCGTAAAAATCAAAGTGTTCTCCGCCGGACTTTTGCAACACGTTTGCGACGGCCACGGCGACAACTAGAGGCAACGTAGGCACCATGATGGCCGTGACCATCAGATAAAGCCGACGCCTGGTTCGCTGGCTGCGTCGACTCGCTCTGGGGTTGTTGGAAAGTGCCGTCCGGGTCGTCTTGGCGATTTCGCGGAAGCGAAAGTACGTGAGAGCTATCAATGTCCCCGTTGATCAGTTCAAAGCTCCCTTGATGCTCACACGATTCAGACTTACCTGCGTAGATAACGGTAACGACCGATAGGACGACCGGGGGAAAGACAAAAAAGGCCAAGTTAGGCCAGGACGAATGCGGTGCCCAGGTACAGCCCATGAGAGTGCCAATGACATAGCGTCGTTCAGCGACGATCAATGTTAGGGCCAGATTGAGTAGAGGCAGGGGAAAGATGATGAGGGCCTGCACGAGGTTGCGGCGCCGTCTCTCGCTGCGATGAAGAGGCCCGGCCCGCGCGAGACCGACCTGCTGGTAAAGATTCCGCATAATGGCGAGGAGACAGCTGATGAAGAGGGCCGTGACGGCGTTGTGCAAGTGGATGATGATGTCGCAGAGGCCATAGCCGGGCCACCAGGAAGCAACATCATCGTCACGCCAGATGAGCGCGCAGAGAATGGATTCGAAATTGAGCAGCTCGACCGAGATGACGCAGACGGCCGCAGCAAACTCGCCGTTTCGACGGAGAACTCGCAGCGGTACAAGGCACACGGCGTTGGCGACCAGCGCCAGCGTCACGCGTAGAATCAGGTTGTGAGTGAGAGAGGCCATTGCAGACGGCTGTGGGCCGACGACGGCGGTCTGGTTTCCGCTCAGGAGGTGAATCCCCGGCTCCGACGAGGGATCCATGGTGGCGAAGCTGATGGCGATCTCGAAGGCTCACAGAGACATCAAGAGAAGAAGACTGAGACTGCGGGCGAAGAGAGAAGAAACGAAAGAATATGTCAACACTCGGAAGAGAAAAAGAGGATCGAGACACGGAGGAGAGAACCAAGAGGCAACGGCACACCAGAAGGATCTTCGCATGCGCCGCCTATAGAAGCCATTGATGCCGGCGCCTAGAAACAATAAGGTCAACAGAAAAGATGTGAATCATCAGCCCTGAAAAGAGCGCCAAACATCCATCAAAAGGGGCTCAGATGAAAGACAGTAGAGCGAATAGACGGAGATGATGGCGCCTGAATAACGCTTCTCCCGGAGAGACCAAGCAAGCGGCTAGGCTGTGAGCATCCCAAAGCAGTCCATCCCAGGCTCGGAGGGCCCGAGCGGTATCTGTTGGCCGCTGCTTTCTCCAAGCCATCGCTGCAGATATCTGAATCTTCGCTCGTCGGCCGGAAGCTGGCGTCTATTCACGATATCTCTATTGACTACCCGATTGGGACATGATGCACGCTGTTGGTTGGGACCCGCTTTCGGGCCGTGGAACATGCCGGTGGAGACTGCAGGGCGGCCTTTTTTTTTTTTTTTTTTTTCAGCAGCGGCAGCACGTTAGTCCGGGCGCTCGCAAAAACTTCTCCTGCTTAAACGTCTGGTAATCCGATCGTCGCCGACTCGAGAGCATCACATTCCCCACGATACTAGGTAGCAGCGCGACCGATCCAATGTCGTTTCGAGGCCGCGGCGGTGGTCGTGGCGGTTTCCGCGGTACAACCTCCTATACTGTTTCCCATCCCATTCAAGCTCAAACTAATGTATTTTCCCCTACGCAGGCGGACGAGGAGGCTACGGGGCGCCGACCGGACCACCCGCAGAGGTTTTTGAGATGGGCGAATTCGAGCACGCGGTCGAGGGCGAGATGTTTTGCCGGTCAATCAACGTCAAGGTGCCATACTTCAACGCCCCCATCTACCTGGAGAACAAGACGCCGATCGGCAAGGTGGACGAGATTCTGGGCCCCATCAACCAAGTCTACTTCACCGTCAAGCCGCAAGAAGGCATCGTCGCTACAAGTTTCAAGGCTGGCGACAAGGTCTTTATCGGTGGCGACAGGCTCCTTCCCATGGAGAAGTTTCTACCCAAGCCAAAGGTCCTGGGCGAGAAGAAGGTCAAGAAGCCTTCTGGCGCCGGTCGAGGCAGGGGCGGACCCAGGGGAGGCGGCTTCAGAGGCGGCGGTGGCCCGAGGGGACGGGGAGGGCCGCGTGGAGGCGGGGGTTTCTCTCGGGGCGGTGGCCGTGGGGGTGGAGGATTCTCTCGTGGTGGAGGGCGCGGCGGGGGCGGCTTTTCAAGAGGCGGTGGTGGTGGACGAGGTGGTGGTGGCGGCTTCAGGGGCCGTGGGAGAGGGTACTAGCCGGGGCGTTTGGATGACGAAAAGGCACCGTCTGCCATGACAGTCTCTTCTTTCCCGTTTCATGTTTCGTTTGTCGTCGTCTTACTTGACGCTCTTGTTCATACCGGGGGGTTCGGTTCTCGACAATGGTCTAGGCGTTATAGACGGCTATGCTTTTGGCCCCGGCCAAGCACGAGTCGTGGTAGGACTGAAAAGAGGTGAAGGAACAGGTTTAACCTTAAGAGCACTACAAAAGTAGCACTTTGCGTCGATTCATCTGCCAACAGAGACAGCTCTCACATCTGAGTCGATGTTGAATCGATCGTCCAAGGGTTCGCTGACCACGTGACAGACAACGAGTCCGTGACTTCTGCACACTCGAAATTTAGCCGGGAGACGCCGTACCGCCCCCGATTACTAACATCTGGACCCCTGCCCTCTCTGCATCGCGTCTAAGCCAGAGCTCAAGAAAAAATTTCGATATCCGCGTCTTCCTTTACGCTTTCACCATTTTCCTCAAACACCCTCCCAATCCTCCCTTTCCCACCGCAATGGCGTCCTTCATACTCCGCCGCTCGGCTGCCGTGACAATGCCGTCAGCCGCCCGAGGCTTCAGCTCCACGGCGGCCCGTGATTTGGCCAAGATAAACATCATTGGCAAGGTCCTCAACTCGCCGGTTGCGAGTACGACCAACAGTGGCCGCGGGCTCGTCAAGTACACCGTTCTTTCGCAGACACATGAAACCAAGCCCGCAAGCCACTTCCGCGTCACTGTCTTTGCAGATGGTCCGCGGCGCGATCAATTGATGAACCTGGCCAAAGGGTGCGTTCTTCATCGAGGACCAACCGTCCTAACCCTTTGCCCAAGCTCTGGAACTGACCTTTGCTCGCAGGACCTTGGTCTACGTCGAGGCCGACGCCTCCATGTCTACGTATCTTGATAACGACGGCCGGAAACAGGCCACCCTGGGCATTCTTCAGCGTATGCAATCCATCTCACTCCTTTCGGCCTTGTCTTTGTTGCGTGCTTGGTTGCTGATACCCTATGCAGGCGCCATGACCATCCTCCGGAAACCGGAAGAGATGGAGGAAGACAACAAATCATCCAAGAAGACAGAGGAGTAGATTCTGCGGTCCACGAATGGAGCCTTTAAACCCGGAAGACGACTCCAGCTTCATGCTGCGCATTGTGCCGGCTCATCTACTCAAGCCGGCATCTTCTCTAGCTTCGTCTTGGGGCTATTGTGTATAACTAGGAGCTCTATGAGGTCTCGCCCGGCTCAACTCTCGAACTCAATAGACGGTACTGGACAAAGAACGGGAAAATACGGCATCGGCTCTATGTCCATGTACCTGTTTACTTGTGGCGTAGTTTTGCATTTCTTTCGTCCGACGCACGGGTCTGGCTATCCTACACCAGTCCACAGCTGTCCATGCAGCCATATCCCGCTGCCACGCCACCTTCTTCACTCTTACTGCCCTTGGTCCGTAAAAGGTAGCCGGCTTCTTCGTTTAGGAGAAGCTCCCCGCTCCGCTGGTTCCAGAGACAGGTTCCGTAGATGCCAAGTTCGCAGATAACGTCGCCTTGCTCGATCTTGCCATTGCGAAGAATGATATTGGACACGGGCGGCGGTGCGATGAGCTCCATCAAGATGAAGGACGCCCAGTGCTCTTCTGGCACCGACTTGAGGAATCCCGGTATCGCCCCCCGATACGTATTGTTGCCGCCGCCTTCACGTTGGGGCTTGAGGACGTACGTCTTGCACAGCTCCGGATCCAGCGCCCTTTGACGGGCCTCCAGGCCTGTCGCGGATGTATCCATGGGGAAGATGTTGGTAAATGTCTCGCGAAGCTGAGCCGCCGCGGGTGAGTCGTCACCGCCAATGAACCTTGCCAGCACTGAAGCTGTTGATGAGGACCTCGGAGTCGCGAGAACCTGCTGCACCTTCTTCGACCCGGCGAGCTGCGTGAGCGCGCTCGGGCACTTGATGGCGTAAGACCGTTCCAGATGGTATCTGGCGTCCCAGGCAGCCTGGCCAGGAAAGTCATCTGGGCCGTAAGCGGCTCGCATGTAGATGACGGCGACTTCCCAGACGGCTGAAGGGTTGCGTGCATGTCGGTAGAGAAGTTGCCTCTGAGGGGTGTCTGCGACAGAAGTGTGAGTCGTAACGTCGGTAAATGCCAACCTGAAGACTGGTATTGCTGGCAAAGATGCACTCTGGATTTCATATTCGAGATGCCGCTGATCGAAAACGTTGCGCTCGCCATCCTGAACTATGAAGAGCACACAGGTCGGGTGACCCAGCGCAGATGCCGAGTAGGCGTCGTAAGCAGCCCGTATGCCATGCGCGAGACCCCGGATCGACTCGTTCTCTGGTAAGGTGAGAGAGCCGGCAGCAATTGGCTGTCGCAGCAATGGATACTCCGTGTTGGCAAGATACCTGTCAGTGGCTCAGCATCCTGCTCTTCTTCCTCGATCGAAAGGCCTACTGGTGAAGCAGCGAGGTGCGGTGTGAGAGGCCGCCAAAGGAGGCGGCGATGGTATTAAACTCGACCTGCTTCACCTGTAGAGTGGGAGGCTTCGTCGACTCGTCCTGGTGCACCATGTAGTCCGACCTGAACAAGCCAAGTGAGAGGGGCTTTTTGAACGTCAGAAAACGTCGTCGGTCGTGAGGGAAACGGAGGCACCTGAGAGTATCCTTCTTTCTTAACGCGGAGATGAGTCTGCCACAGATTCCGGATAAAATCATCCCCATCTGCTACCCTGCGATGTGAGACCCAAACGGCGTCAGCCACCCTACGAGGGGCCAAGCCGGTCTCAACGGCGAAGCGCCTTACTGCTTGACCATGTCGGCTAGAAAGTCCTCGTCACGGCTAACCGAAGCATAGAGCTCGTTGTACGTCTTCTGTACGGCCTTTGCCTGCTCGAAGCATCCCCGCGGGAAGGGGCTTGGGAATAGCGTGACGGGGGCGCAGACGGCAGCGTTGTCGACAGCGGCTTCGGAAGTGACGAGACTGGGAGACGGCCGGAGAACCAGACCATGAGCGATTGACCAGTCGGCAACGGCGTGGACGAGACTGTCACGCTCAACGTCGCTCAACGGGGGAGCGAGGGACTGGGCCATGCTTGAGTCGAGCTGCGGATCCAGGGTGGGAGGTGATGATGGGTTGGATCGTGGATGTGAAGACCCCGAACTTCTGGAGTGCACAGCCGGAAGCTTCTAGTATCTCGAGGAGCAATGGATTCAAAGATTAAATACCTAGCGGGGAAGTTGACGATGACGCCAGCCACGACGCCGAAGACGTCGTACGAATAGACAGGTTGTACGTCGTGGACGAGGCGGGTAATTTCAAGGTGGAGCTCGATTAGTAAGGCCACGAAGCTAGGTGAGCAAAAGCGTAACTCGTGGTGCAGTCACATGGCTTGACTTTTTGTGAGGTCGATGCAGCGAGGCCCGAGCCAACTGAGAGTTGCATGTCTGAGAATCTGCATCGCTTTTCTTTGCGTAATGCTATTCTTACTTCATGTACATGCTAATCCTACTTCAACCCCACCTAAGCTTGAAAGTGCGCGCCGCACCAGATAGATTATAAAATGGAGGTAGCTAAACGTGCGCGCCCGGTTCAGGGTTAATTCTTTTAAATCCAATGTGAAAAGAACCTTAGCTCTGTCTGCCTACCTGGTAGTACCCTAAACGCGCCCTTTATCGCTGTAACGAGCGCCTGATCTTCTCGCGGGCGTCGGCGCGGGCTACCTACCTAGGCAGTAGCGAGATAACCTCAACGGACGGATCACGTGGTCCAGCTGGCTTGCCGAACTCGCCGCGGGGAGAGAAAACCTGAACGTCGTACGAAGTACGAATACCTACAGCGAGTCGATTCCTTGCCGCCTTTCCTACCTACGAATACCTACCAACCTACCTACCTCGGTACGGATAAGTAGAGGTAGGCAGATGCAACCCAGCCCCAGACCAACGCTACTGCGCTGACCCGCCGAAGAAGCTGCGTCGATGCCTGACATCTCAGGTTCCCAACCTAGAGGAGTCGCGATCACGAGCGACGTACCGCGACGCCTTCCCAAGTCCCTTCTTCTATTCCTTCGCCACCGCCTCGCTTTCTCGCTTATGCCATCGCTCCCATGGACGGGGCGCGCGTTGAAGAAGACCCCTTTCTATGGGATCCCGACGCCGTCGCTCGTCACCTTTGCGCTCTAAAGCCACCCTGCGCAGCAGACGCGACTACCTTGGCGACCACGGTTGCGGAAGCGGGCATTTCCGGCGAAGTGCTTCTCACCTATGACTTGGTCGTTCTACGCGGCAGTATCAGCCTGCAAGACATTCTAGGTGTCAAGACTGGCCTTCAGCAGTGGTCCTTAGGATCGGCGATTACCAAGCTTCGCTGCAACAGCCCGGGCTATCATCAGTGGAAGGAAGCTCTCCGTGGGCCGGGGGAACACTCGAAGGACGCTCTCCGTGGGCCGGGTGAACATTCGAGGGAGTTTCTTTCGCCAAAGTCCCGTCCTGTCACGCCAACGCGTCGCCAGCAGACCTCTGAAGCCGCCAAGCGCAAGGTTGACGAGCTATCAGTCCCACCAACCGACGCCAAAGCCTCGGATTCGACCTCACTCGCTGTTGAAGCCGATATCATCCCACCTACGCCGCCGCACAACGATGCCGCCACAACCCCTTCTACGCCACAACGGCCCTCGAAGCGGAAGCGAGTAGCGCCAGTGCGACTGGTTGCTAAGTGCAAGGAAGATAACGCCTACTTAGGAAGGGTCGTGATGGCCAAAACGGATGTCCTGGCGCCAGACCGTCTTTTCCCAATCCCAACACGAACCGTGGAGACGGAGACCAGCTTCGCCACGCTGTACCCTTTCAAGGTCCCTCCTGGTTGGAGACACGTCATCGCACGCACCATGAAGCGCCATCTACTAAAGAACGGTCGCAGAGAGACTCTACTGCTTCAAGGCTTGGTTCCCGCGCTATCCTTTTCGTCCGAGGATAGTGACAAGATAATTGACTTGGACGACATCCGCAGCTCGGTAGATACTGAAACACTTGAACAGATGAAGCTCGAAGACGCCGAAATCTTGAGAGAAGCACAAATGAACCCTGTGCTGGCGACCGACAAGGTGCTTGCCCTGCTGCAAGATGAGCTTGCCAAGCTCAAAGCAGCGTGGGAAGAGAAGAAGCTCCCCAGATACCGGCGCAAAGCTTACAAGCTGTGGACGACTGCGACTAAGAAAGGCACAAAGACTATACAGATCCTTCAGGCCCGGCAGGCGATCAAAAAAATCTCCCAACGCCTCCAAAACCTCAAGAACGAGGTAGTGGACCTGAAATTCACCAAAGAGTCCGAGGTCAAGAATCAGGCTTTGAGCCTTCAGCAGACTTTGGAAGACAAACTCTACCAAGAGTGGCTTGCTCAGATGTTGGAGTCTCGCGGAGAACCACCGAAGCCGGAAAGTCTTCCGAGACTCAAACGGCTCCAGAACAAGGAACTGCGTCTCCCTAACGGCGACGAGATCCTTAGCAGCTCGGAGGAAGACGATTTCATTGTTTCCGACGAAGACGATTTCATGACCCCCGATGATAACATGCCGCCTCTCGACGCAGACAAGGTCGTGGACGATGTTGTCTCTGGGCCTGTTGCGAGAGACGGGAAGGATATGCTCAAGTCAGAGGACAGAACGACAGAGAACTCCCCCGTGACTCCATCCAAGGCTGACCTCTCTTTGTTCGTTGATCTCACCCAAGTCGAAACACCAGCGAGCCTACGCCGACTCAGCCGGCAAGATTCCATCATTGATCTGACGACGCCAACGGTAGCGAGATCACTTTCCCGCGTGCCGTCGAGATGTGTTGACGAAGAAGGTGACATATTTCTCTCAGACGCCCCTCAAACATCGGCCGACTGCCTGGAAGCCGTCGAGGCGATCGGCAACCAGAAACCGAAGCACTGGGCCGACCTGATGGATCGCCTGAGACTGATTCTTTGCTTGGTATGGAGGTTACCGCATGCGCGCCGGTCGCATGTTCTCGCAGCGACTCGAGAGCATGACGCCGACGAGCTGTTTGAGCTTTCGGTGACGAAGCAGTTGTCTGAGCCTTTGCAGGATGAGAATATCCTCCACAACGAAGGGCATGAAGCTACCGCCTTTGACCTGACACGCCTCTTACTCTGCTATATCAAGATCAAGCACTGCAAAGAGCAGCGAGTCATGTCCCTATCCGCTGCCGACAGCAAGCGCCTCCAGTCAGCACGGGAGAACCCCTGGATTGACTTTCTCACGCTGCTCAAGAGTCACGCGCACCTTTTCCCTCAAGATAGCCAGATTTACAGGACAAACGACTTGGAAGATGACGACTTTGGCGCCTTGGACGATGACGGACTCCCCGGCTCCCAGGAATCTCCGTCTCAGTCGCGCAAAAACGCTCCCAAGGAAATCGTGCAAAACAGAGAAGCGGTGGACCTCCGCGAGAGGGAGAACCGCCGCGTGGAGGAGCAGGAGGCGCGTCGAGTAAAGCTCAGGGCTACGCTCGACGTGTCGGGCTTCATGTCTTCGGACAAGTCGAGACTCATCATCAACGAGTCCAAGACGGAGGACCAGGCATTCATCTACGTCAACGAGGCAATTGGAGCGAGAATCAAGGACCATCAGATTGAAGGCGTACGCTTCATGTGGAACCAGATCGTGACGGACGCAAACACAAGCCGTGGCTGTCTCTTGGCGCACACCATGGGCCTGGGCAAGACGATGCAAGTTATCACCTTGCTCGTGGCGATCCAGGAGTCATCCAAGTCGTCGGAACCCGCCGTGAGCTCGCAGATCCCGCAGGACCTTCGGGACTCCAAGACGCTGGTTCTGTGTCCCGCTGGCCTCGTGGACAACTGGATGGACGAGCTGCTCCTCTGGGCGCCGGCCGGGATGCTCGGCCCCATCCGCAAGATCGAGTCTCGTCTGGCGCCGGAAGAACGGCGTTCGGCCATCTTTTCCTGGGCGGACAAAGGCGGAGTCCTTGTTCTGGGCTATAACATGCTGCAGAAGATCATCAGCGACAACAAGTTGGAGAGCAAGATCATGGAGGAACCGAACATTGTCATCGCCGACGAAGCGCATACTCTCAAGAACCCCAAGTCTCAGGTTCACAACGCCTGCGCGGGCTTCAAGACCAAATGCCGGATAGCGCTGACGGGCTCACCGATGGCCAACAACGTGGAGGAATACTACACCATGATCAGCTGGGTGGCCCCCAACTTCCTGGGTCCCCTCAAAGAGTTTCAGGACATCTACGCGACGCCGATCCAGCAGGGCATGTACAAGGACAGCAGTAGCTGGGAGAAGCGCAAGGCCCTCAGGCAGCTCAAGGTGCTCAACATTACGGTGGCGCCCAAGGTCAACCGGCATACGACCAAGATGGCGGCCAAGGACTCGCTGCCGCCCAAACAAGAATTCGTCTTGTGCGTGCCACCGACGGCAATGCAGCGGAAGCTGTACAACATGTACCTCAACAACGTGGCATCGACAGGCGGCAATACGAGCGATAGTCGGTTCTTACCTATCGTGGACATTCTGGGGCTGGTGGTGAACCATCCGAGTTGCTTCCGCTCCAAGATGTTGGCTGCTCGCGACAAGCACCAGCTACACAGGGACACAGGGACCATCGCTATCCCGGAGGCGCTCATCTCGCCTGTCCTCAAAGAGACTAATGGTCCGGATCTGGGCAACTCAAATATGTCGGTCAAGACGGAGCTCCTCACCATCGTCCTGGACGAGGCTCGCGCCCTGGGCGACAAGGTGCTGGTGTTCAGTCACTCGATACAGACGCTCGACTACCTCGACAACCTGTTGAAGCTCCAGAAGCGCCAGGTGTATCGGCTGGATGGCAAGGTGGCCATCGAAAAGCGGCAGGAGCTGGTAAAGAGATTCAACAGCGGCAACCAGGAGGTCTATCTTATCTCCACCAAGACCGGGGGCGTCGGACTCAACATCCAAGGAGCAAACCGGGTCGTCATATTCGACTTTAGGTGGAGTCCGATGCACGAGCAGCAGGCGGTTGGACGAGCGTACCGCATCGGGCAGAAGAAGCCAGTCTTTGTCTACCGGTTCGTGACGGCCGGCACGTTCGAGGACGACGTCCACAACAGACAAGTCTTTAAGACGCAGCTGGCGTCCCGTGTCGTCGACAAGAAGAACCCGCTGAGCTGGTCAAAGAAGAACAGCAACAAGCTCCACGAGGTGGAAGATGTCGAGGCCGAAAGCC
Source organism: Ophiocordyceps camponoti-rufipedis (assembly GCA_002591395.1). Taxonomy (NCBI): domain Eukaryota; kingdom Fungi; phylum Ascomycota; class Sordariomycetes; order Hypocreales; family Ophiocordycipitaceae; genus Ophiocordyceps; species Ophiocordyceps camponoti-rufipedis. Next base: position 3,744 of record NJES01000393.1, on the reverse strand, counting down.
TCAGCGACTTTGTGGGCAAGGACAGCATCCTGGACGCGCTGATCGGGCACAAGCCCAACGGCGAAGCGATTCGTCGCATTGTCTCGACGGATACTTTTGAGGAGGAGGACCCGGACGACGGGCTCACGGCGCAGGAGCAGCGCCAGGCCGAGGACGAGGCCAAGATGAACCATCTTCGACTCACCGATCCGGCCGAATTTGAGAGACTCAGGATCCAGCAGCAGACGGCTGCTTTTCAAGAGGCAGCCGCTCGTCACGCACAGAGGTCCTCGACGGATCAGTCCTTCTCTGCGGCGGGGCAATCGGGACAAATTACGACGACGGCCTGGGCACCGATGGCCTCCAATGCGCCGGCGAGGACTCCGGGCGGGCTGACGATGGCACCGGCACCGCTGCCCTTGGCCGGCGCCAACACGTTTTTTGGCGAAAAGGGACATGGAGCAACCGTGCACGAGGCGGTGCCGGCCTTCGCGGCCAGGCTTAAGGAGTCTGCGCTGGGATCGTCTGACCCATCCAACCCAACGAGGCTATTTGTAACGCCGGGGCGAAGCGCGGCACAGATGGCATTCCACGATACGTTGAGCCGGTCCATCAAAAAGATTGACGCGAACGACATGCGACCGTCGATGATTGCAGAGAAGGTGACGAGTGCCATTGAATACATCCGCAGGGAGCAACATCTCGGATTCCCGGTCGACGACCAGCACTGGACTCTACTCGTCGATTTCTTAAACAACGCGCGGTTCGGAGTCAGCATTGCATCAGGCCACCTCACACCGGCTTATCTGGCCCACACGAACAAGGCGGAGCTGGAACGCCGGGTGACGGCGCTGAACCAGATGACCCAAGATGAGTTTGGTCGACTGATGCAGGAGTCGTGGGAGCAGAGAGAGCCAGATCCGTCGGTATGAGCCCCTCCTCGTGTTTGCCCCCTCCTCCCCTCCAAGGAGCCGCGAGCGAGAGGCGCAGAGAACCGAAGCTGACAAGGTCGGGTGTCTTGAAACCCGAAACAAAAATGGCGAAAGAACCTAGAGTTGTTACGACGGCCGACAGCCGGTGCTCGGGAAAGAAGGGAGCAGAGCGCGAGGGCGAGAGAGGATCAGGAAGTTATGCTGGAGGCTGAGCGACGGCGACGGACCGTTGAGGTTTAGGCGTTTGCAAGTCGAGAGAGATACCCGGTAGTTTTAGCAAGCTCTTTACGAGGTCAATGACAGCTTTCTTTCGTGAGGGGAACGTTTGGATTCGTAAGATGTAATAAAGGGGCGTGATGCATGACGGCAGACCGAGGGAGTTGGAGGGAGGTGAAGGGAGTCTGCGTGCCTGACGAGGAACATTCTTATGTCATATCCGGATCCATCTAGCCGTCGGCATCGGCGTCTGACGGGGGCCGGGTCTCCGGTATAGTGTGTACTTGGTACAGTCCCCGATGAAAAGCTGGCACGGCCCTCATTCTCGGCCCAGCCATCTGACCTGTTCGGGCTAGACTCATCCGTAACTCGGGGAAAGGGCGGGGTCCAAGGGCGGTGTGCAGGCGTAGGCGACAGCTGATTGGTCGAAGGACTCGGGCGTCCGGAAGGGGCAGAAAATTGGACACGGTGCATGGGATCCGCCACCTCCGCCGAGCCGGCCGACGACAACGGCTTTCTTGGTCCTTGGTTCTCCTAAATACCCTGTTGGACTCGTCACCTGCTTCAAGGTGATCGTCATCTTTTTTTCTTCTTCACCATCTCGCCTCATCGTCGTTTCTCAATGGAGAGCGTCCTGCGACAATCGCGGGCTCTGTGCCCCTTCCTCAAGGCGGCGTCTCCGGCCAGCCTGCGGGCCATGTCGGTGGTGGCCCGGAGGCCGACTGCGGGCTTGTCGAAGCTGCAGCGAGTCGCGCGTCGGTGCCCCGTCATGGGCAAGGCTCTTGCTGTGCAGTCGGCGCGGATTCATTCGGGATGCGTCAATTCGGCTCGGGCGGTGGCTTCGGACCGGTTGACGACGACGACGACCAAGTTCGACTACGAGGCCTTTTGCGCGAGCGAGCTGGACAAGAAGCACCGGGACAAGTCGTACCGATATTTCAACAACATCAATCGATTGGCCAACGAGTTCCCGCGGGCGCACATGGCGTCGCGGGACGAGCTGGTGACGGTGTGGTGCGCCAACGATTACCTGGGCATGAGCCGGAACCCGCGCGTGGTGCGGCGCATACACGATACCCTGGACGAGTACGGGGCCGGTGCGGGAGGCACGCGCAACATCTCGGGCCACAACCAGCACGCCGTCGCCCTGGAAGAGACGCTGGCGACGCTGCACGCCAAGGAGTCGGCGCTCGTCTTCAGCTCCTGCTATGTGGCCAACGACGCGACACTGGCGACGCTGGGTAGTAAGTTGCCCGGGTGCGTGATCCTGTCCGACAGCCTCAACCACGCGTCGATGATTCAGGGCATCCGGCACTCGGGCGCTGACAAGCTCGTGTTCCGGCACAACGACGTCGAGGACCTCGAGGCAAAGCTGGCGGCACTGCCACTTCACGTGCCAAAGATTATCGCATTCGAGAGCGTTTACAGCATGTGCGGGTCGGTGGGACCGATTGAGGACATTTGCAACCTGGCGGAGAAGTACGGAGCCATGACATTCCTCGACGAGGTGCACGCCGTTGGCATGTACGGTCCACGGGGCGCCGGCGTGGCGGAGCATCTGGACTGGGAGGCACACGCCGCTGGACGACCCGAGGGGACGGTGATGGACAGGGTCGACATCATCACGGGCACGCTGGGCAAGGCCTACGGATGCGTGGGCGGATACATTGCCGGCAACAGGGGGCTGGTGGACATGATCCGTTCTCTCGCGCCGGGCTTCATCTTTACGACGTCGCTGCCGCCTGCGACGATGGCTGGCGCGAACGCGTCTATAGAGTATCTGATGACGCACAACGGCGAACGACGCCTCCAGCAGCTACACACGCGGGCGGTCAAGGAGGAGATTGCGGCGCGCGACATGCCCGTCATCGGCAACCCTTCGCACATTGTTCCCCTGCTGGTGGGCGACGCGTACACGGCCAAGGCGGCGTCGGACATGCTGCTACGCGATCACCACATCTACGTGCAGTCCATCAACTACCCGACGGTGCCCAAGGGCCAGGAGCGTCTGCGCATCACGCCGACTCCAGGCCACACCAAGGAGCATCGTGACGCGCTGGTTGCTGCCCTCGACGACGTCTGGACGCGACTTCAGATCCGCCGCACGTCGGACTGGGCAGCGCGCGGAGGATTCATCGGCGTGGGCGTGGGGAATAAGATGTCGGAGCCGAAGCCGCTCTGGTCGGACGGGCAACTCGGGGTCGAACAGGCGGCGGCGCGGGAGATTGCTGCCAGGGGAGAAGGATGTCGTCACCGTCTGACGGAGGCCCTGCTGGCTGGAGGAGCTGCCAATCGCATCGAAGGGACGACGGTGGTGACGGCTTGATTCGCATGTGTTTGTTTCTATTTCTGCCGTGTGTGTGCCCTTGTTCGCTATTGCATAGATGTATATCATCACGTCTTGTTTCAGGCCAAGGCAGACCATTTTGATACGACGCGTCCCCGGGCTATAGCAGCAGAAGACGCGTCGGGCGAATTCCCCTGATTAACAACAACAACGAGCAGCTTACAAACTGGGCCATCATCATCATCATCACATGCAGACGCATAGCATCAGCAGGGGCCATGAGCCGAGGATGGGGAAAACAAGGGGGACGAATCGGGGATGGATGATGAG
>NJES01000392.1:0-17538 GCA_002591395.1 Ophiocordyceps camponoti-rufipedis | reverse complement strand
GAAGAAGAAGATGATGATGATGAGGTTGAAGAGGAAGGGAAGCGAGTTGCGCAGACGGCGCAGTGGCTGGAGCGCATGTACGACTCCATGGTTGTTCCTCCGCGGTGAGCTCGCTTGATCTTTGGCATCTCGTCATACCACCTCCTCACACTGACACCCACCAAGCTGAAGATGCGATCCAGAGGCGGCACAAGCGTCTTGAGGATGTAATACTCGGCATCCAGCCTCCAATCCGGACGAGCGAGCAACTCTTCAGGCGCAACGCATCGGTCCATGAGTCTCGCCCCAGGAGGCCCCGCGATAACCACGTACGGAACCCGCTCCCCATACTGCGGTTCCGCCCGGGAATCGAGCCGCATGCGCCTCGCTCCGACGACGGCTCCGGGCGGACCGGCGTCGACGTAGGAGCCCAGCCTGACCTCCTTGGCGAAGCAGAAGTCCTGGATGGAGACGGAGCCGCGCATGAGCTTGTCGCACTGGGATTGGAAGTAGGACTTTATCTTGCTGAGGTCTGCGGTTTCGAAGAGGAGGCGGAGGGCCTTCTCCTGGACCATCTGTTCGGCGGGGGTTCCGTCTCGGCGGACGGTTTCGATGCCCTTTGCGTCCCAGACGGGGGATGTTTGGTCGGGGGATTCGTACTTGTAGCCGACGTAGCGCTTCTTGGCGAGGAGGATGCTGGGATGGTAGACTTTTTCGAACTTCAGCTTTATGGGTCGCGGGTTGGATGCTGTGATGGCGCGCGTCATCTCCTCTCCTATGGTAAAGGCCTGCTGGCGAGATCGACCGGGGAGATGGACGAAGAGGCTATCGGTATCGCCGTAGACGACCTCAGCGGCCCAGTCTGGATTGGCGTGTATGCAAGCCACGGCCCTTTCGAGCGTCTCGCGGCCCGTCTGGACGATGCTGTCTGCCAGCTCGGCGCAGGGCATGCGGCCGGAGAAGGAGGCAGAGGTGTAGCCGTAGGTGACGTTTGCCAGGAGCTTGAGGGCGAGTTGGCGGTGGTTGAGGAGCTGGCGGAGGGGCTTGTCCGAGGGGCTGGAGGCTTTGATGCCGCTCTTGACCATGATGCGCGTTTCCAGCAGCTCGGTCAACATCTTGGCCAGCAGGGATTTGCGGATCGAGGCCTTGACGTACATGATGCCGTTGGGGGCGACGTTGATGGCTGATGACGAGTCGAGGAGGGAGAGGAGGCCCCTCTGTCGTTGGTATTCGGAGAAGCCCATCTTATCCATCCCCCTCCAGTCGCGGACGCGTCCGAGGAAAGTAGAGTAGCAGTAGTTGTAGGCGATCATGACGCTGGGATACAAGCTCTGAAAGTCGAGGACGACGACGGGACTGGTGTAGAAGGCGCTCTGAGGCTCCATGACGAGGGGGAGGCACTCGAGGGCGTTTTGGCCGCCGACTTGCTTCTTGCTGGGGGAGACGAGCATGAGGTTCTCGGGCTTGGCGATGCGGAAGAGCATGGATTCCACCTTGAACTGCGACCCGCGCGAGAAGACGGAGGGGAAATCCACGCCCAGGAGACGGGCCTGCTCGCTGGTGCGGGCGACGGTCTCGTGGGCGGAGAGCATGTCGAGGTTGAGGCGGGTTCGCGTGCTGTGGTGGCGGACCAGCTTGCTGAGTTGGCGAGGGTTGCCGCTGAGATGCCACTGCGTGAGAGTTGGCCACGGGTAGTGAGGGACGCGGAGGTGGAGGAGATGCCAGGCGATGTCCTCGAGCGAGTATTGGACGAGGTTGAGCTCGCTTTGCATTGCTCGCCAGATGTTGATGGTGTGACGGCCTGTTACTCGGATCGTCGACGTCTTGTTGAAGCCCCAGCTGTCCTGGTCCCTTGCAAAGCGGCCGTGAGAATCCCAGCGCATCCGCGAGAGCTCGTCGCAGAGATCGAGGCCATACGCGTGCTTGGCCCTCTCCATCAGATACCCCCACGAACCGCCATGGACCTCGAATCCCGTCAGGACATCGGGATCCAGCGTGCGGACGAGCTCCGCCAGCCGGGAGATGGCTTCGAGCTCCGTCTCCTCTGAGATGACGCGCTCGGGGAGTCCACACTGCCTTCCCAGAGTTCGGCCCGTCTGCCCCTGAGCCACGATGCCTGAGCTCAGGGCCTTGCCTGCTCGGTCGTCGGATGTGCAGGCCCAGAAGATGCACTGCACTTCGTCGAACTCCGGGTTCGGCACCAGTTTGCCTCGTGTGTTGACGTGAAGCTCGACGCTCATGGTGCTCATGTACTGAACCTCGTGCTCGACGCTCGTCGACTCCTGCTTCTGCGTGTACTTGAAGCCGTGCTTGTTCTTGGGCGTCGGTCCTATGATCTGTGAGAGCCACGCTTCTCGTCTCTCTGGAACCTCGTCTTTCAGCCACTGGACCACCGTCTGCCGGCTGGGAGCCGCCTTGGTAAACTCCCAGCTCCTCCAGCTGCACCGGCCGTCGAGCCCTGCTCTGCCAGTAGCCAGATGCTCTCCAAAGTCGCCGTGCGGACAGCCAAAGTCAAAGTCGGGCAGATAGGACACCGTCTTGCTCTCAAGCCGAAACTCCCTCCCCGCGTATTCTCGTGGCCGTTCCGGAACGTCCCTTTCGTCGCTGTAGAAGGCGTCTTGGTAGATGACGTCGGGCAGGTTGTGATCTGCCAGGGAGCTGCACTCTGCCCTGCTCGGTGGCGGTCTGGCAAACATGAGACTCGGCTGGTGAGAGAACCGGCCAAGGGCTTTGCTCATCTGAGACTGCGCGCCCAGCTCTTTAGGAGAAGATGGTGGCGAGGCCGAGAGCTGGGATCCGACGACGCCGTCCTCGTCCGTCGATGACACCATCTTGCTGGGAGCCAGAGACTTGCTGCTCCCTTGACTCAGGGAGCCGTGGCTCTTCTGGCTCAGCTGCAACCTGCCGCTCCCGTTGGGCGGTTCCTTGACAATGGCGAAACTGAGGGCCCGGTTCGAACTGCCTGGACCAGCTGGAGAGACTCTTCGCCCGTCTGGTAAGCGGCTGCTTCGTGACATCTCACGTCCGTCAACCCGTGGCTGCTTCGCTCCGGTGCCGCTCCCTGCGACCACAGACGGTCTGGATTGCTTCCGGGAACCACCATCGCTCCTCTCAGATTTCTTGCGCTTCAGTGACGACGTCCTTTTCCAAGGCCTCAGCGTGTCCGTCGCGTTAACCCTACCCACCAAGCCGTCGTCCTCGGCGGCCTCCAGCAGCGCCGCAGAAACGGGCACCTCCGGAAGCCGCCCCGTCTTCAACACGCTGAGGCAGATGCCGGAAAAGCGACGGCATGGCCATGGCTCTTCGATAGCCTTTGCGTCTGCCGCTGCTCGACGCTCCGGCACGACTTCGTCCAGATCCAGCTCCTGCAGAAGCTCGTCGTCTGAGTCAGAAAAGAACTGGCGTGCTTTGTTCTCGTCAACCTCGATGCTATTCGTCGGATCGTCATTCGCCTGACTCGGGTCGGGAGGGAGTCCAAGCGCCGGCATCAGCTTGGAAGGATACAGATCTTCGACGGATTGCAGGGCGGTGTTGACGCCTTTTCCCAGTTCATCCTCCTGAACAAAGGTAGAGAAGTCGAGATCTTCGTCGTCGAGTCCTTCTCTATCTTTCCTCGCCAAGTCGCTGACCTCGTCGCGATACTCCGCCTCGTGAATCCAACCCTGTGGCTGAGATTCTCGAAGATCGGCAGACATCGAAACCAGAACTTCGGGAGGAAACGGAGAGTCCCCTTGATGCGTACGAGGCATCTGCCGCTTCCGTCTCTTCATCTCGTCTTTCCAGAGCCCCGCCATGCTGTGCACCAGCTTCTGGTCCGCACGGAGAGGCGAAAGCCGCTCGACAAAGTCGTGATGCAGCTGACGCTCCTTGACCATCTTGCGATTGACGATATTCTGCACGCAAATATCCACCTCGATCGAGCAGTGACTGGCGCGTGGCAGCGACGCATCGTCTGTGATGTTGGCGGTAGGGATGGACAGGTTGTGCCACAAGTGAGACGAGTTCGTCCCCTCGTTATGCTGCGGAACGGGAGCGCGAAACATGATCTTGGACGACTCGAGATAGTCACAGCCGTACAGGTTGTAGTCGATCATGAACTGCAGCAGATATTGCAGATGCGCCTCGTACGGCTGGAACTTTTGCTTCATGATGGCTCCTTGCTGCAGCAGGTCGGCGAGCCGCGTCATGACGGCGGGATTGAACATGTATATTTTGAGATAGAACCGGTAGCCGACGTGGAATCCGTAAAAGGGAACGCCCTTGACCAAGGTAATGCGCGCCACGAACTTGGCATTATCACCATGCTGATCGCGTCGAAAGCTCACAGTGAGAGCATGATCAATAGAAAGATGAAGACGGTATATGAAAGAACCGACTGCGCCAAAGAGTCAGTCTCCAGCCTCAAGCCCAACAACGAAGACGGACCTTGTTCGGGAGCGAGGTTCCCCTGATACTCGACATACAGGTAGGGAAACGCGCCGTGCACGTGAGCGCACACCTTCTGCCCCGTCTCCGTCGAGCCAAAGACCCTCACGACGGGAAGCTTGGGACCCTTGGACGCCTGCGAAGGGCGGACGTCATTGCGAAGTTGGGGGTCGTAGCGCGTGGCTGAGGCTTGGTAGTGGTCGATGCAGTTGAGTCTGACGCGGAACAAGTCCATGCTTCTCTGGGCGACGGTCCATTAGGGACAGGATGTCGCTCTGGAAGCGGCTGCTGTCGGTCTCTGGCGATGGGAAGGGCTCATTGGAGGTTGTCGTCGTCAGAGTGATGACGCGTTTCGTCTGTTGCGCACGAGCGCGAAGTCACGTGAGACTTTAGAGTCTTTGCTGATTTTGCCTACTTACCCTAGACTGCGATCGTCTTTGCTAGAACTGGTGATGCTTGCCAGCAACTCATGGCTTGGACAGATGCTTACAACTAAGCATGATTGATATCGTCAATTGCAAAACTGAATCCTACCCTTTCCAAATAATGACAAAACCTCACCATCCGCGCGACCATAAAACAGAAAACCCATCCAAAAGCCATCCAAACCTCCTCAAACAAACCACAACCCAAGATCCTCACTCGCTCGCACGTGGCGTCTCCGGAGCCTGGCCAACGTCCGATGTCATGATCCGGTGAATCTCGCTCACCATCCTGAACTGCGCCTCCCAAATGTGACATATCAGACCGAGTTTGTTTTCCATGTCCGTCATTCGGGCCCCAAAGGCGGCCTCGATGACGTGCTGGATCTGGAGCGGGACTGGCACGAATGTTCCCAGCAATGAAGTTTCCTGTACCGTCTGGGAAAGTTCCGCCAGCTTCGTCTCAATCTTCAGCTCCCATTCCAGAACCCGGTTCGTCATGTTAGCCAGCCTGGTTGCATTTTTGGTGTCGAGGTGATTCAGGCCGTGCATCAGAAGAGTGTGAAACGACGTCTGCATCTTGGAGAGCGCCTCGACAGTTGTGGAAGCCGATGTCCTTTGCAGCACCTTTCTGAACTCCCTGTAGTCTGCCATGGCTTCGTCGCGGATGTCGGCGTCTTTGTCGTTTGCTGGCTTAGCTGAAGCCGTCCGCTGCTCGTCCAAAGCTCGATGCAAGTTGAATCTCCCCGCCCATTGATCATCTCTCTCCCCGCACAACGACCGGAACTTGTCTCTCATCTCCAAGAGACACAGCACGCCTTGGAGGATGTTGAGCTCGGAAGACCCCGATACAGGGAGATACGGAGCCTTGCCGAGAGTTTGGTAATAAAACACCTCAATGGCCTGCTTGAGCAGAACCGAACTGTAATCAGTGGTGTATCGCTCTGTAGACAACAAGGCGCAGATGTTGCGATACTGGTGATAAAAACCAGCCATTCGCGACATGACGTCGAGGTCGACGAATGCTTGGTCGAGACTGTTGCAGATGTCGACAACCACTTCGTACAGAAACGAGTGTCCAAAGGGCCAATTCACCGGCAAAACGTCTTTCAAGGCATCCCCCGTGGTCCACTCCTTGTTGATACACGCGAGCGTGCCCTGCAATTGATCCGGCGGCCACATCTTGCGGACGAACATCCAAGAAATCCAATGGCCCATTCGAGCGTTGTGGCCGATCCAGTGGTTCTCGACTTGCGATTCCCGGAGATCCGTGATGCGAAGTCTGTCTTTGACTATGGAGTACCATATATTGATGTCGTTTACCGTGAGATAGAGCCTGCAGCGGTCGAATTCCTTCCGCGTCTCCGAGTACCAGTGTTGTTCAATCTTCTGCCAATCCTGAGGAATGGCTCGCATCTCGTAGGCTGGATAATCTGGAGGTCGATTGTTCGGGCCTGATTTCATGCAAGGACGACGGGCAGCGGCACGAGCCGACGTCCAGGTCAAGATCATATCGTCGACGGTCTGAAGCGGAGCCACCTCCATATTGTCGGTTCGTGAGTTGCGAGCGCGATCTGAGAGTTTGAGAAGAAGCAAAGTCTTGCAGAGGTCGAATGAAAACCACGAACAGGATTCCATCTTACTTATATAGATGAAGAGCTGGTGTTTGCGGCATCCCAAGACGCATGTTGGCGAGAGACGAGGCAGGAGAGAAACGTCATAGCCGTTTCCTAGTGATTCACTGTCGCGAGCGGCAGACTGGCCGCACGGCGAGACTCGGAGACGTCAACAAGTTTGTCGGCAACTTTGCGGCTGTGGCTGGCCAAGAACTCCGACGCGCAATCACAAGTGGTCTGAGTATTCAAGACGAGCTGAAGGCGTTGAAGAGCGTACGCAATGCCATTGCATCGTCAAGTCTGTAGGCGTAGCGCACAGCCGGCGGTTAACAGGCTTCCGTCTCTTCAAAGAGTCTGCAACCAACATGTGGAGGGACGGCGCCTGAAGAGTACGTCGGCTGTTCGTCACTGGGTCCCGTGCCCGGGTCAGTCTTGTATCTTTCTGTGAATCAGACAATAGTCTTGTGTAACCGTGGCTGGACCCAAGACAGCCACACCGGCGCTGGGATCTACAAACGCGCTTATGCCGGCTGCATCTTCTGAAGCCTAAAGAAACGACAACCATTCGACTTGGTGTTCTTGGAGTGGCTGGTTCAACGACGTCAGACCCCAAGACGATGCCCTCCTCGGGACCCTTGTCGTCGTGTGATCCCGCTAAGTACAGATGTTCCGGCTTCGTTGTCCAGCGGCGCGTCTTCTGCTTGCTGCATGAACGGACGTAAGCCACCATCTCGACATGGAGAGAAGGCGGTGTAAAGACTCCCTCGTGGCCGGTCTAGGTTGCGTACATTATCTAGATGGCGAGGCTGAGGAACTCGGTCGCTAAATCGAGCAGCAGGAATGATCACGAAGCCTCATCTGCCGTTGGCCGAGTTGCCACCGCCCGCAGCAGGACGGTTTGTGCTGGCTGGCCACGTCTCCAAGGCGTAGGAAGCTTCGTCATGAGCTGCGTATCGCGACAGCACTAACAGTGGCTGCAGACCTCGGATGATGATGCTGCACATCGATCGCATACTGCGTTTCGTGAAGCGTCCTCACGACATGTTGTCTGACACGTGGTTGAGTGGCTTTTATCGAGTTGCGAGTTGAGATTTCGACTGACAGGACGAGGCTGAAGGTAGGCTCTCCGGTTTGTCGGATAGGCTGAGAGTTTGTGGAGTTCGGGAGGTTTCATAGAAAGCACATGGCACTGACATGGCAGTCTCGTGTGAAAGTGAACAAGCTCCTCGGAAGGGCCAAAGACCGCCATATGCAAGAAAGATGATGACAGCTAGCGATATCCAACTGGTACAGTGGCTTCTTTCTAGCCGTCTTCTTCCTCGGAGGGAGACACACGTATCTCCATTCACTTTCCTGAAGCCTCGAGGGCGTATCCGAATCTCGTCTTGACTTCATCAGGCAGAAAAGATGACAGTTGCAGCACGAGGTGAAGTATATCGGTTGATTACCACAAACAGCACCTGAGCGTTGGAACGATCGAGTATCACATTCTAGAAGACTGTTCTAGCCACTACACGAGAGCTAGGTATTGATCGGACTGCCTCTGCAGCTTCCATCGGTGAGAGAACGGCGGTTGTTGTGAGTTCAAAGAGTCAGCAGCCTGCGTCTTGGCAGCACCTCGGCTGACCATCGGTTAACCCCTCACAAACAACCGATGAGGTAATGCTCAGCTAGGACGTCTCACGTGATTGCGCGAACCGCCCGCGCAACGACCGCGGCTTCAACGTCGAGCCTTGGCAGAGACGAGACTCGATCGATTCCATACTATGGCCCGTCTTTCGCAACCATGGGGCTTCGAATTACGACATGGAACGGTATGTTCATCTCTTCTACGCGTTCGATCGTGTCTCAAGCTGACAGACGCCCAGTCAACGGCATCAGGTTACTCCCCTCGCCATCCCAGCTCTCGACGCCACGACGACGACGGCTGATACGATTCTCAGAAATCCATTCTCATACCAGCCATGGCGAGAGAAAAAGTCGTTTCAGGCAAGCAAGCGCTCTTCCCAGCCGCAGCTGTAGAGCCCGCCAGCTAAACAGATCGTCACCCGTAGGCCATGTTCGACACGCTGGAAGCAGACATTGTCGTCATGCAGGAAACCAAGATACAGCGCAAAGATCTTCAGGATGACATGGTTCTCGTCCCGGGATGGGATGTTTACTTTAGTCTACCACGGCACAAGAAAGGCACGCCCATAGCGCCCTCTCCCCCTTTCCCGTGTCCGCGCCCGTATCCGTGGAGTGCTTCTTAGTTGACATGCCATCTCCTCTCTCCCTTCAGGCTACTCCGGCGTCGCCATCTACACACGCAACTCCAGCTGCGCGCCCATCCGTGCCGAAGAAGGGGTGACGGGCGTGCTCTGCCCTCCCAAGTCCGAGGCCAAGACCTATCGTCACCTCCCCGAGCACCAGCAGATCGGCGGCTATCCACGGCCAGGCCAGCTGTCTGGGAATGTCGACGAGCTGGAGCTCGACTCTGAAGGGCGCTGCGTCGTGCTCGAGTTCCCGGCCTTTGTCCTCCTCGGCGTCTACAGTCCGGCCAGCCGCAACGAAGCTCGCAATGACTTTCGGCTCGGCTTTCTCAACGCGCTTGACGTGCGGGTGCGCAATCTCGTCGCGGCTGGCAAGCAGGTTGTTCTCGTCGGCGACCTCAACGTAATCCGCAGCGAGAAGGACACGACGAATCTGATGGAGGCGTTGCGGAAAGAGGACATGACGCTGCAGGATTGGCTGTCGATGCCATCTCGACGCCTCTTTAACCAGCTCGTCTTTGAAGGTTCGGTCTTTGGTCCGCGAGATGCAGACCGCGAGAGCCCCGTCTTGTGGGATCTGTGTCGATGCTTCCATCCGGCTCGAGACGGCATGAACACCTGCTGGGAAACCAAGAGAAACATGCGGCCAGCCAACAACGGCAGTAGAATCGATTACGTGCTCTGCAGCGACGGTCTGAAGAGCTGGTTCGAAGACGCCAACATCCAGGAGGGTCTGATGGGCTCCGACCACTGCCCCGTCTTCGCCACCATTTCGGACAGAGTCCACGTCGGCCAGGAGGAGCTCGTCGTGGCCGATCTCATGAATCCGCCCGGCATGTTTCGAGACGGCAGACGAGTTCGCGACTGGTGTCAGAAGGACGTTCTCCCTCTGTCTGCCAAGCTGATAGCCGAGTTTGACCGCCGTCAGAGCATCCGCGACATGTTTTCCCGGGTTCCCTCCTCGAGCGCGTCCTCTCAGCTGAAGCCGTCGCTCGAGTCTGCGTCCAAGGTGGCAGAGATGCCCTGTTGGTCGTCAGAGGCAGCTTTGAAGTCCAGCGTCGAAGCGGAAGCCATCGCGGCTGCGTCTCCTAGTGTAGACTCTTCGTCAGTAAGAGATCATCACCAGCTCAGCCAGCCGAAGCGGTCTCTAGCAGCAGAGACAACGGGGCGAGCATCGAAACGCACCAAGCCCGCCAGCGACCCGTCCACCAGCAAAGCCAAAGCAGGCCCAGCGCAAAAGACGCTACAGGGCTTCTTCAAGCCCGTCGCCTCCAGCGCAGAGAAACGCAGAGAGGAGCCCTCGCCAACAGCGGAGATGACAGGGGCCTCGGAGCGAGTCGTCGATGCCGTTCAGGCCAAGGCGTCGTGGTCCAAGCTCCTGGGTAAGCGGCACGTCCCCCGCTGCGAACACGACGAGCCGTGCATCAGTCTGGTGACCAAGAAGGCCGGTGTCAACTTTGGTCAGTCGAGGGTCATGAGATGTGATGAGAAGGTTGATGAGAGAGCGAGGCTGACTTTGCAGGACGATCGTTTTACATCTGTCCCCGTCCGCTTGGGCCGTCTGGCGAGAAGGAGAAGGGTTCTGAGTGGCGATGCGGCACGTTTATCTGGAGTAGCGACTGGGGCGGTTCTTCTTCGACGTGATGACGGGAGATGGCTCTTTTGTCATCTCTATCATGTGTCGATGCTGTTTCTTGGAGGAACAGAGTGACTGCTGAGCTACCTTTGTCGGGGCCCATCTGTGAACAGGGCTTCTGATGTCATGGGCGTCAGAGTGTTGGGTCGGTCTGAACTGTGCTCCGATGGCGGTACTTGGTCTGTACTGCTGTTGACTTGGAGATACCTGTTGTCTTTGAAGGACGGTCGCGGGAGTTACAGAAGAGTTGAGATGCTTTAGTGACGTGAGCGCTGTCTGGCAGGGGGAAGCTGTATAAGCTCTGTCGGCTGGGTGTTATCAGATGGACAGGAAGAAGAGCTGTTGAGCGGGCAGGGAAGATGCTGGCTCTACAAGATGTCTTGTCTTTTGTCTTGTTCTCTTCTAGGAGGAAACTTCTTGTTGATGTTTAGATACAGCTGGACGGTCTGCTCGCAGCCTTGTGGTTGGCAGCTCTCTGCTCGTAGCCTCGTGGTCTTGGGCCGTTTGCTCGCAGCCTTGTGAAGCCCAGCCTTCTACTAGTAGGTAGGTAGCCTTGCGGCTGCCAGCCTTTTACTCGTAGCCTCCCTGCCTTGTTCTCACAGCCTCATAGCCGGCTGCTCATAGCCTCGTAGTCTCCTGCTCATAGCCTCGCTACCTCCTTCGTCACAAGACAAACGTGGAGTGGTGAATCCTATTGGTGCGTTTCTAGATGTTCTGTCCGACAGGTCATGCCATGGTCAACCTTTAGCTACTTGCCTAACAGTGTCTCTCAGTTCACCCGCAGCCAAACGACGCGTCCCTTTTGCGAATGTTGGTCAGGATCTGGTGCTCAAGAGCGCGTGACACAGCTGTGTGCAAAGGTGAAAAAAACTAGACTGTTGACTGATATCTGTTACCCTTCTTCGTACGAAGAAGAAGGGCCTCTATAAGGGTCTACCTATGAACAGTCTATGTGAAAGAGAAGAGACAAGAGACAAGGAAAGGAAACAGAGATGCCCCGAGTCATTACTTCAGACTCGGGCGAATTGTCGTACGAGCCTCAACACCAAGCAAGTTGAGTCCTTAGTAGCAGGGAGGCATCGTGACAGCCTCACCCATGTCCTCGTACGGCGTTGCCCGTAGGGGTAACTTGGCTCAACAGCGAACCTGGACCGGAGGCTAGAGTCTATCTGACAGATCCTCAAGCGGACAGTTGAGAGATCTATGAAGTAGGTGCATGGTAAACCCGCGCCGCTCAAGCTGCATGTAACGGATCTTCTCGTTCCTGACTTCCTTGTTTTAGGCGTTGAAGATTCTTCTGTGCACTTGGTAGTCGTTCCAGAGACTTCTGTGTCCGGGATAGCATCGTCGTCGTTTGCATAGCTCAGTGTTCAGGCGACACCGCGTGAGCATCTTGCCATCTCTGCAAGAAGAGTCTAGGCAAACTCATGATGGCCTCGTCCTCCCCGTAGCCACCCTTGGCCAATATCCTCCGTCCCATGTCCGCGTAGCTGTGAGCAAATCTCTCCCAGACTTTCTTCTCCTCGGGCGAACTCCCATTCGGCCGAGGGAAGTACGGGTCGTTTGTTCTCGCGGCATGAACCGCAAGGGCGACTCCGTCTTGATCCAGGCTTATCTTCTTCACCTGGTTGAAGTCGAGAACCCAGAACTCCGTGATCCTCTTATGGAAGTCTTCCGCGTGTAACGACTGAGGGCCCGCGTAGTCGTTCATACCAAGGATCGCTCCGGTTGTGCACGGCTTGAGAGATGAGCTCCCCAGCACAAACTCAACATCTCTGGCATCAGTCTTCGCCGCCCAGTGTAAAACAGCCAAAGCAGTGCCCATCTTAATGGCAATGGCCTCTGTGTTCAATCCGAGGTCCATCATGTGGTTGAGATGTAGTTTGAAGTTTCGCAACGAAAAGAACATTCTGTTCGCTGCGCCCCTCATCGAGCCCAGATAGAGTCGTACCAGGCAGTCCTTATTCGCCGCGTCCTTGAGAGCCAATTCCTTGATATGATCCGGGCAGTATTTCTCGATGAGCCGCGAACGGACCGGTTCTGGCAGCGGCCAGATCTTCTCTGTCACGAGAACATGGGATGGAAACTGGCATTCTCTCTCTGCAGCTACCGCCAACGCGGGATTCTTTCCAAAGAAAGACTCGGTATCGCGCGGTACCCAACCACATGGTGCGGGTATTTTGAACTGATGGGAGCCGGGGACGAACTCGTTGTAGGCGTCGAATATTCTTCTGTGCATGATGTAGTCGTTCCAGAGATCGTCGCCATATCCGTCTTTTGCCACTTTGAACGCGAGAGACGAGTCCAACAGACGGAACACGATGCCGCAGGCTCCGGCGCCGATCTTTGCGAATGCCGGATCGGATGTCCGGGAGTCCCGTTCGGCGGCCGAAGGGATAGTCGGACCAGTGTTTGTGTTGGAGAATATCCCATTGGGATCCCATTGGGTGGCCAATTCAGGGGTATCGTCTCTGCTGTGGCGGACGTCGGCGAGTTGGACGCGCCCGAGAGCGGACGCGAGGGACCCCGATGAGAACGCGAGAGATTCTGCTGGGGACTCCATATGTAGGGATCCTGTTAGGGATTCCTGTCCGCGAGAACAAGACATTGTGTTGAAACTTGGTGTATGTTGTTGTATGCTAGAGAAGAAAAGAGGCGGAAAACCAGGCAGGAGGCGGCCTATAAATATTGCTCTGGCAGTGGAGCGGCAATCTGCCAGCTGGCACCTTGTCGTTCTACCAGAAGGTTGACTATGGCATCAATTACACTGACAGACAGGAGAAAAGATGACCTACAAACGCACCCATTGCATGAACTACTCCACATTTGTCTGCACGATGAATGCCCAAGCAGGTAGCGAGTCTATAGGCAAGAGACTACGAGGCTATGAGCAGAAGGCTGTGAGGCTGTGAGAACAAGGCTGCGAGGCTACGAGTGAAAGGCTGGCAGCCACTGCTACCTACCTACTAGCCCCTGGATTGCGCTGGCGGTGAAAACAGCTGTGAAAAGGCTGTGAAACTCCATCACGAGCTGTGCCCGACCCATCTTCAACTATCCCTTTATTAACTATGGACTGGACCTAACTAGCGTACTACCTAGGTTCCATCAAACCGGGGCCATCTGGGGGGGGGCTCTTTCCGCAGTTCCGAGTAGGCACTTTCGAGTGTGTCTGTGTAGCAAGATTTGTAGTTTTTTTGGTCCCCATTCATCGAGGTTTTGAAGTCGTTCGCGGTGGCCCCCCTTCCCGACAAAGGAAAACTCCCGCCCCTGAGACCCTGCTCGAACCGAATCATATCTGGGGTGTACCGACTGAAGGTTGGCATCTCCTCTTTTGTTCTCTGATCCCTGGTGTCGCTTGAGGGAAAAGAGGAGAGTCCAAGTTCAGTAAATCCAGCCACCAAATTTTCTTCGATGTCGTGACAAGCGTCGAACGTCCATAGTTCTATCATTGCACGAATTGTTAGCGAGGCTGAGGTTTCCATGCCTTTGGTCATTGACATACTGTATGTTTGCAAATGATGAGCCAGCCTCTCGAGATCGTAATCCTGAGTCTCTCGATTTCCCCCGAAATCTCATAATGGCTGTTCATGATGCTTAAGCATTTGCAGTAGGAGTTTCCTCGTCCTGGTCGTCATTGCGACGGCGGCGGCGACGCTCACCAGCGCGGCGAGGGCGGTACTGGTAGTCGGGATGCTTCTTCATTAAAGCTTCCTTGATATCATCCGACATTTTCTTGTACTTCGCTCTGATTTCAGCCGACTCGATATTCCAAGCTTTACCCAGAAGCTGAGCTGAATTTTTTGTTAGCAAATGTTTCACGCGGAAAATAATGAAGATGATCATGTTTGACTCACAAATTTCATTGTTGGTAATACCGGGGTTTGCATTTTTGACCATGTGGTGGCGCTCCTTGCGATACAGAATGTACGCATTGGGAGGGCGAGGAATTTTCGCTTTCTTGGGCAGAGGAGGCACCATCAAGGTAGCCGTCATAACATTCGACTGGCCGCGTCGAATCCAGAAAAGATCACGTCCCGAAGGATAAATGACCATGCCCCCGCCAGTGGTGAAGTGGCGAGGAGCTCCGAGGTAGGCACGATCAGGGCCGTTGCCGTCCACGACAAAAATCACATTCTCCTGAACATGATTCCTGCGCGCCGTTAGAAAAGATAATCACCGTGAGGTAGAAACAAAACTCACATGAACTTCTTGGCAATGTACTGCTTGGTAGCCGGGGAAAGCTTGCGATAGATTTCTCCTTCGATGGAGAGGACCTGCGAGAAAGGGTGGACCTGGTCCTGGAGGCGGTTCCAAAGCTGTCGATTGTAGGGAGTAGTCACCAAGCCGCCTGGATTGTTGATGTTCGAAGGAATATCCATGATTGTGACTTGAGGTCGTCACACAAAGGCTCAAACGCCCTGAGATGAGCTGCTGTCGATGTTGAGTGATGCTAATTAGATGAAAGAAGAAAAACTTTAGATGAATCGTGGAGGAAAGAAGGTGCGGGGGAAAAAACTTTAGTGAGATGAGAAGGGAAAAAAGTATCTGTGTACATCTGGCAAGTACCTGCCTAGGTAGGCAGGTGGGCAGATACATGCCCAGCTATTGGCAGGCTTTCAATAGACACACCCCAGGTACCTGCCTCCGATATTTGCGCTAAAACTTCCAGTATCACCTGCCTGTTTCAGCACATACATCGCATGGCAGCATGAGGTTGATATCAACCTCTACTGATGCACTGCTGTAGCGGGAGAAGACGCCAGATTATAACACTTCCTGAGAATTTAACTTATTGCGGGCTGAGGCACATCAATACTGAGGCACATCAATGAATTATTACACGTATTATTTTAGTTGTTCCTCTCAGACTAGAAATATGTACAAAGCATCTGTTTTCTAGCTCGCATGGTCTACATGGAAGAAACTTCTACTTCAAACGGTACAATGAAATTTCGATTTCTTTCAGAAGAACTACGGTAGTTCAGAATGTACATGCGTACACGTAAAACTTACTATCTTTAAAGAGTAAAATCAAGCTAATAACAGGTACACAAACATGAGTTTTATTCTTTAGTAAAATTTCGTAGATGCTAGGTTCTAGCATTACAAAGTGAAGAACACATAAAAAGCTTGTCTTTAGAAAACGTGTACGTTTTCCGAGAAAAACTTTCAGCACGAGTCTAAAAATATTAAATCTGGCTTTCTTACCAGCCTTTCTTCAGAATCCGTTCACGTTTTTTTTAAAGGAACTTCAGCATGAGTCTGAAAGCGTTAGATATGGATTTCTTACTAGGTCATTTCACTTTTATTTTACATGGAACAGTATTTAAATCATTACGTCTACTTGATTTTGCTGTACAGCCGATAAGCTGCTGTTTTCCAGAGACATGATTTCAAGGTCATATGGTATTACAGAATCACAGTGTTTCTAATTTTTTTAATCTTCAATGTAGCTCTCAGTCACAAGATGATGAGCTACAGCGAAAGTCGTTGAACTGCGCGACACGAACTGAAAGCATGAAACAAGAAATCAGTTTCTAGCCAACAGGCTCTCATAGACTCTTCCGGCACCTGTCGCAAGTACTACCTCGTCGGCATGTACCTCGCAAAGTGGCGTTCGGTTTTTGCTCGTAATTACCCTCTGTGGTGCCCGAGTCAACTGGCATTTAACAAAGCCATGATAGTCAAAATACCAGACGCATCCGGGATTGAGCTGGCTGTGAAGAAGCACCTGGCCTTGCAGCCAGACTACAAATACAGAAAACAGCAGTTAGCAAGCGCTTTTCATGTTTGCAAGACGAAAAAAATAGAAATATTGGCGGTCCTTTCTGCTTTGGGGCCGATTGGGGGAGGGGGCGTGCAAATGGCTGTAGAGATCCCGTGCGTTTAGGCATATACACTGTACCTGGAGCCCTGTTTTCACCGCAAATCTCATGTGCGAGGAGATACAGAGGAACTGTGTACTTGTTGTTTATCACCAAAACGTCTCCACTCTCCACGCCCGCCTCGAAGGCTTCCCTCTTGCCTCTCTCCTCACCTCGCCTGATATTTTCTTTCTACGTCACCCGAGGCTCAATATCTCTCGCTTGCGAGCAAGCTTTGGATCATTCAAATTTTTGTCCACGAGCGAAAGACGACCAGTTTCACCTCACCCTCTGATCAAGGCGCTACTTCAGCAAAAACTCTCATCAAGATTCGACGAAACGATGGCAGACGCCTCTCCCGACAATTTCGTGCCAGAGGCCACTCTTCGACGCCTCGCTCCACCGCGAGAGGGCCGCTGGTTTGTGGTTGATCAAAACTCTTCCAGCTTCACGCTGCAGTATGCCATGGGTTCAGACACTCCTGCCGTATCCTTCGAGGTTGTTCCATGCCACACTGAACAAGATATCGTCGACAAACTCGACGGCCATTTGTACAAATACACTGGATGTGAGTTCTTCAATACTCTTGAAATGGCGATTCGGGCTAATTTGTTTAGACATCCCCGAAAATGTTTCCACGCCCCATACAAATGGCCAGGTCCCCCCTCTTGAAATTTCACTCACTCTACGTGACGACAATGGCAATCCTCTCCCGAATGAACCTCAGGTGCCTGACGAATACGTGGTTTCGGTGAATGCTGCAGAGAGAACGCAGCAACTGCTTGCTGCTGCTTCGTATAACTTTGCGCCTCCCGTCGCCGAACCGCAGAATCATCAACAAGACCTCACCGGCAACGAAACTGGAGGTCTCTACTGGAACATGACGGCTCAAGCTTTCAACGAGATGTCGCCGGATAATAACAATGAGTTCAATTTCCATGCTCTTGTTGGAGATCAGGGCGGCTTGGGAAACAATTTCGACAATTCGATGGCGATTGACCAGGATTTGACTCTTGGGGATGCCAATATTGATCCAGTGCAGTGGAATGCTTTCCAGCCCATCAACTAAGTTCACGGTTGGCATATTGGAAATGGCTTGGAAATAAAGCCTATTCCAATTGATCAATGCGGCTGGCGATGAAGGAAAGGTTTTTATGGATGATCAATAAGCCACTCTTGCGATATCATAGCGGCACGGTACGGAAAATGGATTCATTTAGGCAGGAGACTCTTCTTTGTAGCCAATTCCCAGTGATGATGCAAGTTTCTCCGGCCAGCAAAGGGCGGACAGTTCTGTCTCCCGAAATCACAGACCAGCAAACACCCAACAGCCAAACCCAACAC
>NJES01000391.1:0-17545 GCA_002591395.1 Ophiocordyceps camponoti-rufipedis | reverse complement strand
CAGCAGCCGCAGCCGCAGCAGCAGCAGCAACAACAGCAGCAGCAGCAACGGCCGCCCAACATGACGGATCAGCAAAAGATGGCGACGTACCAGATGCGGCTCCAGCAACAGTTGCAGGGCAACATGCAGATGCAGGCGCAGATGCAGGCACATGGCATGGGCCGCGGAGTGCTGCCGAAGCAGCAGATGCCCGGCGTGCCCAACGGCCAGATGCCCCCCGGTGGCATGCGCCCGCAGCCCAGACCAATGAACGCCATCAACCCGGAGCACTTCATGAAGAACCTCACTGCGCTGATGAGTGCCAAGGGACTCCCTCTCGATCCGAATCCCGTCGTCTGCGATCGCCCGGTGCCCCTAGTCTACCTCTTCCAGGCCGTGACTTCCAGGGGAGGCTTCAAGGCGGTGACGGCGGCCAACGGATGGCTCCAGGTTGCCCAGACCCTCGGGCTACCAGTGCAGTTACCGACAGCGGCGCCGATGCTCAAGCAGGTGTACGAGCGCAACTTGCAGAAATTCGAAGAGGTCTGGATGGCTCAACAGAAGCAGAGGATACAGCAGGGTGCAGGCATGGTCGGCCCCGGAACACCCCATAAACAAATACATCCCATGGGCTCGGGGCATCTGCTGCCGGGACAGCAACATCCACATATGCCTTCTCAACATCAGCAGCCGTCGCCGCAGCAGCCACCTCCGCATCAACAGCAGCAACAGCAGCAAGCGGTTGCGAAGCCTGGCCAGAATGCCGTCAACGGTTTTCCGGGCCTCCCATCCCAGCAGCCTGGCGTTGGTGTTGCTCCCGGCAGGAGCAGTTTGTCTGGTGGGATGGACGGCTCGGCGATGGAGTATTCGGTGCAGTCACCGGCGCTCCACAGACCCGGCAGTCTGTCTCTAAGTCAGGGCGAAGGCGGCGCACCCGAACCTCTTTTCGCTTCCGGCGCTGGGCCTTCCGCAGCGGACCAGCCGCTTCTGCGAAACCGCGAAAAGTCGGACGTGTACACTCCGTGTGCGAGGGAAATGTCGACGTATGGCGGAATGGACATGCAGATGGCCAATATGCTGGGGATGGAGCTGGACCGGTGGAACCCTTTCGTCCCGTCGGTGCACGAACTCGGCAACATTGACATTCACGCTCTGACGCGGAGCCTCCAGAGTGGCATCCATGGCGAGGTCCGCCTCGCGTTGGATACATTGGCGGCCGTGTCGTCTTCGCCGAGTCAGCTGCACTTCATGCAACTGAGATACTGCGACGACTTGATAGACGTGCTACTGGACTGCGCCGACAACCAGCTCGATCTGCTAGCGGAGCACACCGTCGAGGAATCAGACGAGATCCTTCTGCAGCCGTACGAGGACGTGGTCCGGGCTTGTCGGTTGGAGCGGTGGGCTATCAAGGAAGTGCCGGTCTTTGGAAGCACCGAGTACGACCTGGATCGCGCGGTCGACCGGCTGATATGCATCACCACCATTCTGCGCAACTTTTCCTTCCCCGGCGAGCAAAACGACAACCATAACTTTTTGTCGGACGAGTCCGTCACCAAGATGATCTGCGTCGTCATCCGCTATCTCGGCACTCGCACAATGCTGCTCCGCACGCACCGCAACACTCTGGACTTCATGAAGGACGTCGTCATCCTGCTTTCCAACATCGCGAGCTCGGTGGAGCTGCCTGGGCGGGAGCAGGCCTTGTGTCTACTACACTTCCTGCTGTCGTTCGCCCCGACGCCCGGTCCGACGACGGCCAACGACACCCTCTTCTTCCCGCCCTACGAACCGGACCTTCACACCTACACGCCTCACGCGGTCGACGCGCTGGCCAAGCTACTGGCTCGTGACGAACCGAACCGGGGCTTGTACCGGGCCATCTTCGCCTCCGACGCCAACGGCTCCGAGCTGCTCACCAAGACGTTTGCCATGGCCATATCCCCGATCCTCGATAAGCCCGACCAGCCGCATCGGTTGACGGCGGTCCCCTCTCGCATCGAGCAGCGCAAGCCGTTCCTCATGCAGGGTCTCCTCGTTGGCGAGATCCTCGCATCGCTGGCGCCCGGCGCCGAGTCCGGTATCGCACGGAGCTGGCTGGCGTCGGGCAGCGGCCTCGCTCAGAACCTGTACCGCATCATCCAGGAGCTCAGCGTCATGTACGAGCGGCCGCAGGTGATGAATCGGCCCCCCGGCCGGATGCACCCCCCGCGAGACCCGGAACTGGTCTACATCGTCGTCGTCACGGTCGCCCTCCTCAAGAGGTTAATCGACAAGGCCGGCGATCCAAGCCATGGTGAGGTTCCGGGCGATTTGTTGCCGCAGCAGCAGCTCCTCGTCAACGCGTTGACGATGCAGTCGCCCGACTGGACAAAGGAGGGCATGTTGCTGCAACTGACGGCCATATTCAGACATTGCCAGTTTTAGGTGGGCAATCTACGTGGCCTGGGCACGTACGATGACCGTCTCGATGGCCAACTCGGATTCTCTGGGGCAGGGTAGTGCACTAAGAGATGGCGCTCGGCTAGATTTGCATAGGCAGCCAACGGCGGCTTGATTCTTGGATAGGCTCAAGGTCAGGTGGTGTACATATGTGTAGGAAAGTGAGATATACACAGTCCTGATACCATGGATGATGGCCGACATCGCTCGTGCATGTCGCTCACTTCTTCGTGGCCGTGGCTGGACACGCGAGGAGCACTCGGGCATGTCGACGAGACTGGTTGATGCGTGAGGACTTCAGAATCCCTGTTTTATCAGATAGGTCTTCATCGTCTTGGTGACGTCGCCCTATTGGCTGTTAGCCTAAGTGCCAAGGTCGAACGAAGCGAAATCACCTTGATGTTCAAGTGTTTCGTCGTTGGATTTATCCAGACGTGACCGGGGTTGATGCAGAGGTCTTTGATTACAGCATCTCTCAGCTTCACCAGGTCGCCCGTCACACCCTTGATCCGCGTGATTTGGCGGTTGACTATATAGATGGGGAGCTGGAGGCTCTTGGAGCGTCGGATATGGTAGGGGAGTTCAGATGGGTCGGGTCCGTCGGCAGGGATGATGACGATAGGGAGGTCTTCGGGTTGGTTCGGGGAGGTTGAGGGTGAGGCTTCGGTTTGGATGCTGGGTTGGGCTTCGGCTAGGGCTTCGGCTAGGGCTTCGATGGATGCTCCGGATGGTGCTCCGACTGAAAATTTGGCCGGTGCTTCAGTTGTTGCTTCGGCTGGGGCTATGGCTAGGGCTTCGATGGATGCTCCGGATGGTGCTCCGACTGAAAATTTGGCCGGTGCTTCAGTTGTTTCTTCGGCTGGGGCTTCGGCTAGGGCTTCGATGGAGGCCCCGGATAGTACTCCGACGGAAAATTTGGCCGGTGCTTCAGTTGTTGCTTCAGCTGGTGCTTTGATTGCTGCTTCGATTGATGCTCCGGCTGGTGCTTCCGGTTTCTGCTCGACGGCGGTCAAGGGGGGGACCGACCCGGTCCTGACAGATGGGCTGGGAGTGGTGGAGACGAAGGCTCTAAAGAGTCTTGGTGCAAAGATTCTTGGTGTAAAGAGTCGATTCATAATGAGGTTATCCCTTTTGTAGTGGCGATGCCACTCAAATTCCGTGGAGAACAGGAAGCTGAAGAACTCAAGGTTCGTTGCAGATGAGCAAAACTAGCAGTCACCTGATACGCGGGTATCTCTTATTCGTACAACAGCGAGCGAGCGGCGGCGCCGGCAAAAGCCCGGAAAAGACAACCCCCCACAGCATTTTTCACGAAATGGAAAAATTCCCAGACCCAAGCAGCTCGACTCGACCGACAGGCATCGCAGCGATGGAGGAAATACTCAAGGCCGTCCCCGCCGACGGGTCATCGATGATGCCGCTCCTGGCACCGCACCTGAGCCGACACCTGCTCTTCCCGCTGATCCAGTTCGAAGGTGACAAGGCAGAGGAGAAGGGCGACGATGAGCGGGCAAAGAAGATCCTGTCGGGCAAGATCAAGCTGCTCGAGGATACCAACATGACCGACTATGTTGCCACGCTGTACTGCGATCTTCACGGCGCGGCAAACCCGCCGGCTGAGTACACCAAGAAGAGACAGGAGGTGTTGGCGCAGCTTGAAAAGTACGAGCAGGCGACGGCCAAGATTGCCGATCTGTTGACGCAGGACGATGTCGTCAATGGATTGAGGAGCGACAAGGTGGCCAATCTGGAGTTTCTCAAGAACCAGCATGGGGTGAGGGAGATTTTCTCTGCAGCTTCATCCTCTTCTGATCTGACGTTTCGCCAGGTCACGATGGAAATGGTCAACGCGCTCTACGACTTTGGCCAGTTTCAGTTCCGATGCGGTCAGTACGGACCGGCGGCCGACATGCTGTACCAGTTCCGCGTGCTATCGACGGACAACGACAAGGTCTCGGCGTCGACATGGGGCAAGCTCGCGTCCGAGATCCTCTCAACCAACTGGGAGTCGGCCGTGGACGAGCTCAAGAACGTGCGCGAGGGCATCGACACCAAGCTCTTCAGCAACCCACGCGCGCAGCTCGACCACCGCACCATGCTCGTTCACTGGGCTCTCTTCCCGCTCTTCAACTGGGAGGGCGCACGAGAGCCCATCCTCGACGTCTTCTTCTCGGCCGCCTACATCAACACAATTCAGACGTCGTGCCCTTGGATCCTTCGCTACCTCATCGCGGCTGTCATCACCGGCCGGACGCGGGCGCGCAACAGCTCGATCCAACAGAAGCAGCTCAAGGACATCATCCGATACGTCCGACAGGAGGCGTACGAATACGTCGATCCCATCACGCAATTCATCCACGCCCTCTACATCGCGCACGACTTCGACGCCGCCCGCGACGCCCTGGGGATGGCGGAGGAGGTCTGCCGCGGCGACTTCTTCCTCGCCTCGTCGGCAGACGGCTTCGTCGGCGCAGCCAGACACCTCATCTGCGAAAGCTACTGCAAGATCTTCAGCCGGATGAACATCCGCGACCTGAGCGGCAAGCTGGGTCTCAACCCGGACGAGGGCGAGAAATGGATCGTCAACCTGATTCGCGAGACGCGCCTCGACGCAAAGATTGACAGCAAGGATGGGACCGTCATCATGAATCATCCGCCTAACAATGTGTATCAGCAGGTTATTGAGAAGACCAAGGGTGGTTTCTTTAGGACGCAGGTGTTGAACGCGGCCATGTCCAAGTAGACGGCTCATTTCTTCTCTTTTCTTTTTTTATACGGTTGATACATGGATCTCGCTGCCGAGATGTTGCGTCTTTTCTAGACGTCGTTTTGAGGAGAGAAGAGCATTCGTTGAAGGCCTAGGGCAAGACTTGTCTCGACGGAGCAGCACACCCGAGTCACACACGAAGCCGAGTCCCGGTCCGCCGAGTTGTTTTCATCCCTTTTGCATTGCATGGCGTTTCGAGGAGGGTTGAGAATGGAAGAAAGGGGGGGGGGGGAGGCTGGGTTTGCGGATGGGAGGGTCTGGTGCTGGTATTCAAGTGCAGGGACCTCTTCTACTCGTAACAGATTCTCAGCATCGTATATGGGTTCGTTTGACGTGACTCCTTTCGTGATGTTCTCATGATACAGTCGTCACGTTCAACATGATGCTCACCATGATGCTCATCGTACAAAACTCCCTCCCCACCCTCGCTATCATCCCCTATCCCACCATCCCTACGGCTCCCTCACCTCCCGCGCAGCAACCCAAACAAGCCCCTTGACCGCCTCAACAGCCCCATCCCTCATCCACCACACATCCCCCTCCCCCCCCGTCAACCTCTCGCCCCTGACCCCCTCCCAATGAAACAGCAGCCTCGCCTGCTCAAGCCTCTCCCTATCCGCGCCATCGACGACAATGCCCCTCTCCAGCTCGAGCCGGGCGTCGAGCGCGGAGCCGGAAGCGTCGTCGTCGTTGTCGGTGGTGGTGGCGGCGATGGCGGACGAGGTGGATGCCAGCTGGGCTCTTTCGGCGACGGGGATGGCGGCGCGGAGGGAGGGGAGGCGGAAGAGCCATTCTAGGGGCGGGGAGGAGGAGTCTTGGTCGTTTCCTAGGGCGGAGAGGGTGGAGGGGAAGAGGTCTTCTCTTCCGGGGCGGCGGCGGAGGTGGAGGGTTAGGGTCGAGGCGAGGCTTTGGCGGATGGAGCCCTGATCGTCGTCGAGGTTGAGCTTCACGTCCCAGAAGCGGGGGCCGCAGTTGGTGGAGAGGGAGGCGATTTGATCGAGGGGGGGGAGGAGACAGGGGGTTGTGCGGTAGAGGCGGGAGTCGAGGGCGGCGGCTGTTGTTGCGTTGGCGGCTTTCATGTCGATGTGGATGGGCACGGAGACGGGCTGTCGGCTGACGACGTCTCGGGCTACGAGGCAGCGCTGCTCGGCGGCCAGGACCCAGAAGTGGCGGAGGGCCTGTAGGTGGGAGCGGTTATCCATGACGGAGGTTGGGAAGATGGGGTAGAAGGCGACGAGGAGGGAGGCGATGGCCATGTTGGAGTTTGAAAAGGTGGCGGTGCCGCAGCCGAGGAAGAGGGCTCCGATGGCGAGGTGAGCGGCTAGATGGGAGCCGTAGGGCGTGTCTGCGTCGTGGCGGCCGTGGAGGGAGCGGAGACGGCGGAGGACGGTGATGTCGCCTGTTCCGGCCATGACGATGGAGCAGGAGAGGGCCAGCATGTCCTGACACATGCGTGCGTTGGAGCGGGCGAGTTCCTCGTCGTAGAGGCGGGCTTCTGTTGTGACGATGGTCATGAAGCGGTCGAGGTAGTGGACGAGGATGTCGCGGACTGTTGTTGACGCGCTGCCGGCGAAGCGGAGGGCCATGGAGAAGCAGAGGCCGGCGAGGATGCTGAAGAGCGGGAGGTCCGAGGATCGGAGACGGCCGACGTCGGCGAGTCGGTATCGGGACCGGTATGGGGCCGGGAGGTTGTCGCGTATCCAGTCGAAGGAGGGCTCGACGCGGGACCAGAGGATCAGGTTGCGGGCTACGGTCCGGAGCAGGAGGATGTCAGGGCGGACGTAGTCGAATTGGAGGACCGAGTCTGGGACGTCGATCTTGCGTGCTACCATCTGGTCCTCTGACTTGATGAAGATGAGGGCAATGGCCATGACGGCTCCGGCGGCGGCTCGGTCTAGGACGTGGACGATGTCGACCTTCTTCGTGGCCGTTGCGTGGGCAATCAGCTTCTCCGTCAACTGCATGTCGTGGAGGCCCCTGAGCTGGCCTCCCTTGCCGAGGTTGATGAAGCCGAGGGCGAAACCTGCCGCGAGCCGGTAACACTCGCTGCGTAGTGGTTCCTCGTCGTCCTCGTCCTCTGAGTGCTCAATCTCTGACAGCATCATCTCGCTCATCCGCCGGTGCTGGCTGTTGCAGTACAGCAGGCCGATGCCCATCATGGCCGATGTCTGCGTCAGGGGCGATAGGTTGAGCTCAGCCGCACCCCGGGGCAGCATCCGCGTCGCGTGAACCGATAGCAGCCGCGTGATGAGCGAGTCCATGGTTCCCAGATACGACGTCGCGAGACCTAGCAGCAGTCCGACCGACGTCATGGTGTGCTTGGGCGTCAGATATTTAAAGGCCACCCACTTGGCCACGTCTTTGAGATGACCGTTGAGCCCCAGCGCCAGCAGGAAGCCTGCGTGTCGGTTGCTCAGCTCCTGACCCGGCTTGTTGTACAGGATCCACGACGTGTCGATGCCCTTTGCCTGTGGTGATATCGCCAGACCCGCTGCTACGCCCTGGTGGAAGAAGCCCCAGCACACCTTTTCCTCTGTAAACTGCGCCTTGTCGACGCCCACCGTCACGTTGGCCGGCTTGACGACGCAGTTGAGGTTGAAGCCTCCGACGTGAAAGGTCTGCGTGATGAGCGGATATCGTAGGCTGTAGTATAGCAGCGCCCGCCCGACGGGTATCGCCAGCGTGCCCGTTGCGATCCGCGAGACGAGCTCTTTCTGCCTCTCGAGATATTCGCTTTCCGCCCAGGTGGGATCAGGGTCCAATCGGACGAGCCGAGCCTTGTGCGTCGAGAGCAGGTCTTGTGCCTCGTTGAGCCGTCGGTCCTCCTTGAACAGGGCCCGAATCACAGCCTGCCGCTCCGTGCCCTCGCCATCATCGTAACCAATCTTGTTCGTCTCTTCCAGACTTTGGCAGAGCAGCCGATAGTCCCAGGTGGCAGTATGCGTCGGGGCCTATTCCCCTCGTTTGTCAGTGGATCTTGAATGATAACAACATGTCGGTCTCACTCACCAGAATCTTCGACATGGGAGCCCAGGGCCGTTTCTTGGACCCCACCGCGAGACTGATGTCGCCACGCTTCACCAGATCCAGCAGATCAGGCGTCCAGTGCGAAGGCGGACGGGGCTGGCACAGAGATATGGCATCCTGCAGAGGAACCAAGACACCCTCTGGCAGCGTCTCCAGCACCCGACTGCTGATTCCGCACTCCTTCATCGCCTCCACCATCTCGACCGCCGTCGTCTTGGATCTCACCAGCTTAAAGTAGCGTTTAAACATGAGGATGCGGGGAGTGAGCGCGTCCCATCGACGGTCTTCCAGCTTGCTGGCTTCGGTGGACCCCGGCCAGTTGGCAAAGTAGATGTCGGCCAGCGTGACAAAGGCAAGCCCACGGACGCCGACGAATCTAGCCTGTAGCCATTGGAGTATATCTGGCTGTATTGTCGGCTCGGGAATCGGCGGCGCCAGACTGCACTCTGTTACATCGTCAGCAACCTGCTGTAGATGCTCCAAGGTCCTCTTACCAGCGTCGAATCGGGGCTCGACGTCTTCCTGGATGCCCAGCTCGTAGATGGATGAGAAGCCATCCCACTTCAGCCAACGGGCGAGCTGGCTCAGTAGAACCCTCAAGTCGACCCTCCCCGGCGAAAGATATTCAGGCGTCGTGATGTCCAGCTTCTGTTCCTCGAGGAGCAGGTGAAGCGCCATGAATACGTCGACGGCCGTTTGGCGGCGAGCATCGCCCTTTTTGCTGCGAGCAAATGGCATGTATCCCCTCTTGCCCAAGGCGCCATCCCCCAACGACGAAGACAGAAAGTCCTTGGCGAACGCAATGTGTCTGGAGAGAAACCTGGGACCAAAGCTCTGATCGCCAACGGAAAAGGAGCCGTTGTCTGCTTCTTCGTCGAGAGCCCACTGCCATCCTCTGTTCATCATCCACACCGGACAGCCGAGAGCATTTGCCGTTTCCCCCATTTCGAGGGCCCTCCAATTCTCAGACTCCCGGATGGAGCCAAAGGAACCCGAAGCAGGCCTCTTGTTGCGGACAGGCAACCGAGCGGGCTGAAAGGACGTCGACTCGGGGCGCCCCAAGACAAGAAACGAAGCGAGCAGCAGGATGGAAAAAGCAGACCATTCTGCGTTGGCGACGGACTCTCCTTTGGCCTGCAACCACTGCATTGCGTGCAGCCACCCAGCATGAAGATGCCCTGATTCGGGAGCCGGCAGCACGCTCTTGGAAACGTCCAAGGCTCTGCGAGCTTGCGGGCACGCGGGCTGCAGTTGGATCCGCAGCTGATGCAGGCGTCCCCCCGGGTCCACGATGTCGATGACTCCGCGTTGTCGAGGATAACGAATGCCGACGATACTACCGTCAGCAATGTCGATGACCTCTGACTTTCTATGCCCGACGTCACGGTCCGACATCCGGCCGCGATATTGCAGGCTCCTCATATCTTCGATGAATAACACGGACAGGTAGACCTGGGTCAACTCGATCCACGGTGCCTGGACGCTCAGCTCGTGACGCCCATCCATGGATTCAGAGAGGACCAGAATGACGGAAAGGCCGTCGTCGACCAGCTTGGAAGAGTCTACTACCTGCGGCACCTTCCATTGTTCTCGAGGCGTCAACGATGCAGTCGAAATGCCGCATTTGTCTTGCAACTTGGCCGTGATTTTCATCATCTGCAGTCGACGCTCTACTGAATCCTGGATGCCGATCAGGAGTAGCGTACGTCGTTGTTCGTCGACAGCGTATGGCGGCGCCACGAGGATCAACACCTTGGTCTGGTTCCGAGCCGGCTGCGCAGACGTAGAATAGCGGACGTTGGAGTTTTCCACGGGTACCGTATGAACCTTTGTGAACTGAACTTCGCGCTGCATACCGTCAAAGTCGTTGTCATCGAGCCCCATGTTGTGGAGGCCTTCGTCCAGGTCGATGGCGATCGGTGCCTCCAGTAGGCTTCCCAGACTTGGGTGAATTGGATGGTGGAAACTGGCACTTGTCCGTCCGTAGTCATGCCGTTTGGACGCACCGGTACTGGGCATCAGCGGTTGCTCTGAGAAGACTGGCCTCTCATGAGACGCCGAGAGGTCGGCTCTGGCCAGCATCGAGCTCACTCGACGAGAGCTTCTCCGCGGCACACCAGATGCCTCGCTGTCTTGTTGTTCGAGTGAAGAGACCAGGTCAAGCGGCTTGTCGGCCTTTTCGCTCTTGCGGCGGCGCTTCCCTGGCAGAGGAGCACCAAAACTCTCGCGAAACGTGCTCTGTACCGGAGTTGATGCGCCGCTGGTGAAACCCGGCTGCATGGAACTTCGGCGGCGACCGGCCGTTCGCTTGGCCTTCTTGTGGTGGTTGACAAAGGGGTCCTCGCGGCTCAGGTACGTGAGCCGCCAGACGCTGTACGAGTTGGCTTCGCGGTTGACGGTGACGGCGAGCACAAGGGGTTCCTTGAGCTGTTTAGCGGACACGGCCGGGAGCTGAATACGCTCTACATGAAGAAGCTCTTCTGCAGGATCCAGGAAAGATGGTCTTGCTCGAGCCGCTCTCCGTGCCGGCCGGTGGCCCCGGGCTTCAGCATCGGTCACGACAAGGCCAATGTCGGCCAAGGGATCGGTCAAGGACACCAAGCGAGGCCAGCGAGGTTCAGTCTGCTGCATTGGGGCGTCCCACATGTTCTCCAAGGTCGATCTTAGGCTCAGATTGAGCGCCCTTGGATTTCTCAAGCTCTCAGTCGAAAAGGTCGACTTTTGCGACGTTCCGAAAGCGGTGAGGTGTGAGGAAACGAAAGAGTTTGGTGGCGCACGGGGAAATTTGAGCGAGACGGGAGCCAAGTTATCAATCTTGGCCTTGCGCTGGATGATGACGCCGACGGGTCCAGCACAGGCGGCCTCGACCTCAAAGGGCATATGAAGGATATGGCTCGTGCCGGAGAGAAAGTAGACATGAGCCTGAGTTTTGAGGAAGACGACGAGGGCCTTTTCCAGCGGCGGGAAGCCGGCAGCCGGGGAGGCAGACGAAGTAGGCCCATCGGTTTTGGTATCCTCAGACGTCGGAAAGTAGGACAAGAGAGCTTGAACGACGGGCTCTTTCTCCGGTCCAAAGCGGAAGATCTTGCGCAGTGTGCGTCCGCGGCACCAGACGACGCTTTCTTGGGTGATGAGGAGCTCGTCCTCGTGGCCATCGTCGGTTGAAATGTCCCAGGTGTAGGCCGAAGCTGGCGCGTTGGCGGGTATTAACTGCTCTTGAATGGCGTATCGCAGTCCTGACGGCTGATGCAGCCCCAAGGACTTGACTGACGCCATATCAAGTCCATATGTCTCACGAGCCGAGCAGAGACTTTATTGGAAGACCTCTTGAGAGGCAGCTGAGGTGGTTGCTCAAGTTGAGCTCGCTCAAGAGAGTGGTTTGAGCAGCGTCGCTGCTTACCTAACCCACAGCCAATCGGGCGCTTGCCTTTCCTGGAAAAGGAATGGGCGCCGTGACGTAAGGCAGCTCCTGCTCTTTGCTGGCGACATGTCCATCGTTGCGACGACTTCTTCCTCCTCGTGCAAAAGACTTGGACGTTGATGCCCAGAGCCAAGCTCAGCTTCGGCCGACGCTCTTCTATCGTCTGGAGCTCGGCGACTCCTAGAATGAGCTTCCGCAATGACCGGACCGCCGCCAATCGAGAGCCGAGCTCACCGGGGCCCTTCCGACGGCCATGGGATCCAGCCAGCTGACACTGCGCGTCGCGGCCGTTCCCAGCAGAGGCAGCCGGCTGCGGAAGGCCACGATAGCGGAGATACCGGCAATAAGGCTGCCGATGAGGGCTCTTCGAGCGGCGAAGACGATGAAGACGACGATAGTGATGAAGCGGACGACGATGAGGACGAGGACGAGGACGAGGACGAGGACGAGGAGCCGCAGCTCAAGTACGCCCGCATGACGCAGCATCTAGCCGCCGTCTATCGAAATGGCGACGCGACCAGTGCCTTTCTCGTTGCTGGTGATAAGATGGTGTGCTCTGCTCGTTCCTCTTCGTGTACAACGACCTCTGTCTCACAACCATTCTAGATTATAGGCACTCATAATGGCAACATCGTTAGTAGACCTGGGTTTCGTTCTCCTGGCCTGCACTAATCCACTGTCCAGCACGTCCTCCAGCTTCCGACTTTTCAGTCGCTACGTGTCTATCATGCTCATTCGGCGTCGGTAACGAGCATATCCATCTCTCCGTACCCGCCTCCGCTGCCTGGTGACAAGACGACTGCCTCCCTCCGCCCTCCTGCCTCGCACCCACAGTCTGGTACCAGACATTCGGAGACGCCTCCGTCAGCTGCGGCTTCGAAGAGGACCAGAGAGCCTTTGCCTCTACCGAAGCTCCCATCCAACGAAATCTACATAGCAACTTCATCCATGGACGGCAATGTATGCATACAGTCTCTCACGGACATCAAAGACGTTCAGCTACGCAATTTCGCCCGTCCCATACAGGCCGTCGCCCTCTCACCGGAGTACAAGCTCGACCGGACCTACCTCTCAGGCGGCCTGGCGGGCCAACTCATCTTGACGGTAGGCGGCGGTCAGGGACGAAGCACTTCCACCACGACAGGTACCGCTGCAGCCGCGGCTTCAGGCTGGCTAGGCAGCATGGGTCTGGGCCACAACACCGGCAAAGACAGCGTCCTTCACTCCGGAGAGGGTTCCATCAGCTGCATCAAGTGGTCTCTATCCGGCAAGTATGTGGTGTGGCTTAATGAATACGGCATCAAGATCATGCGCTCCAAACTTCATTTAGAAAGCAGCGACTCGGACCACGCCTGGAAGCGCATGGCGCACATAGACAGACCTCAGACAGATGAGTGGGAGACCATGGCCAGCGTCTGGAAGGGCCGGGCCGAGTGGATCGACGACAAAGCCATCGACATCGACGAGGCGGAGCCTAGAGCTTCTACCGACTCTCCCACGGCCGCAGGTCTGAAGCTTCGAGAGCAAGCCAACAGCAAGGCAGTGGAACGGCTTCTCGTCGGCTGGGGCGGCACAATATGGATTATCAACGTTCATCCTGGCGCCGGCACTGGCAAGGGTTCCGGACAAATGGCACTGGGACGGGCAGAGGTTGCAAAGATGTAAGTCCAGAGAACGTGGTTGATTTGGGAGTTGCTCTAACTCACGGCAGCTTCCGAATGGACTGCATCATCTCCGGCATCTCGCTCTACACTCATAGCCTTTTACTGGTACTGGCGTTTTGTTCGGCTGGAGATGATGCCGAAGTCAAGCAGAAGAGGGACTCGTCTCGAGGTTCGAAGCGACGCGCGCGTTCTGGCTCATTGCAGTCTCTGACGGACCATCAACCGCCTGAGCTCCGGCTCATCGACCTCAGCTCGCAGACTGAGGTGGACAAGATTACTCTCAACATCAATCGCTACGAGAGGCTGTCCTCTGCCGACTATCACTTGAGCGTCCTGCCAGCTCGCACGGCCGCATCTGCCGCCGCGTCCAAAGGAACTCTCGAGGCGCTTGCGGGTCTGGGCACCGACGTGTGGAATGCCGCCATCAACCCCAAGTCTCTCTTCAGCTCCGGCGCGAGTGTCAAGAGCAGGGACAGCGGTGACGACGGAGGGTCCGCCTCCAAGACGGCGAGCATAGCGGGCACCATTCGGACTAGCAGGCCCACGGTGCTGGCGGCTCACCCGAGCTTGGTGAAGCCAGGGGCAAAGATCTTTATTCACAGCCCGTACGACTGCATCCTGGCGACCAAAAGGGACCTGGCCGATCACCTGTCGTGGCTGCTGGAGAATGAGCAGTTCCAGCGTGCCTGGGAGCTCCTGGACGAGAATCCAGACATTGTATCAGCACCTGTTGACAAGACGGGCGACGTGGCCTCGACGCCTTCGAAAACCCATTCGGCCGCCGACGACTTCTACGACGACGAGTCAGCCCTGGACGCAACGAATAAGGCCGCAGTTTCTTTCGCCGAAAAGGAGAAGAGACGGATTGGCGAGCTCTGGATCCAGGAGCTCATCGAGGAGGGCGACTGGACGGCGGCCGGCCAAGTATGTGGCAGGGTGGTTACGACACCAGATCGGTGGGAGAAATGGGTCTACACATTTGCCGGGGCAAACAAGTTTGACGAGATCGCGAACCACATGCCGTCACAGCCGCTGCTGCCGCCGCTGCCCTCGACGGTATACGAGGTGATACTGGGTCATTATCTTCAGAGCAACAAGCCGCGGTTCAAGGAACTTCTCACCACTTGGTCGACGGATCTCTTCAACGTCGGTATTGTAAGCACGGCGTTGGAGAATCAGCTAAAATTTCGAGACGTGCGGGAAGATAGCATCGACGATGGGGTCAAAGGCCGAGATTGGCGTATCGTCATGCAGAGCCTGTCGGGCCTTTACGAGGCCGGTGGGAGGAACAGGGAGGCGCTGAAGTGCTACATCAAGCTCCACGATGCCGACTCTGCGTTTCGAATGATCCGCGATGGCCACCTTGCCGAGGCGGTGGCCGACGACATACCAAGCTTCCTCGGCCTGAGGGTTGATCCCGAGAAGCGGGACGCCATGACCAAGGAAGATCTGGCAGAAGCAACTTCGGAGGCCATCACGCTGCTCGTTGACGAAGCTCAACACGGTCTTGTCCGGCCCGAGACGGTGGTGGAACAACTCCAGGGGCAACAGCTCGATCTCTACCTGTATTTCTATCTCAAGGGCCTGTGGCGCGGCGAGGGCATTCAGGAGCGAACGGGCGAAAACATGGACCGACTGGTCATGGATAGCCAGTCGTTGGTAGACGACTTTGCCGACCTGGCCGTCCATCTATTCTCCGTCAACGACAGGCCGATGCTCATGGAGTTTCTCAAGTCGTCGACGTCGTACACATTTGAAAAGGTAAGCTAGCAGCAGCTGGTTCAGAGATGATGGTCGTTAGCTGACGTCTAACAGGCCGTCCAAGAGTGCGAGGACTTTAATTACCACGACGAGCTGGTCTACCTATACTCCAAGACGGGCCAGGTGAAGCGTGCGCTGTTCCTAATTATCGACGGCTTGAAAAACGTGGAAAAGGCCATCGAGTTCGCCAAGGAACAAGACGACCCCGACCTGTGGGAGGACCTGCTCAACTACAGCATGGATAAGCCGGCCTTCATCCGGGCCCTGCTCGAGCAGGTCGGGACCGTCATCAATCCGGTGACGCTGGTGCGGCGGATACCCGAAGGGCTGGCGATCCAGGGCCTCAGGGAGGGGCTCACGCACATGATGAAGGAGCACGAACTGCAGCACAGCATCAGTTCTGGGGCGGTACGCGTGCTGCGCAGCGAACTGGCGGCGGCCCAGAACGAGCTGCGGGCAGGGCAGCGCCGAGGCATCAAGTTCGAGGTGGTGCCGCGTCCCGGAAGCGGTGTCGAGAGCGACAAGCACGACGTTGGAGAGCGGCAGGCCGGTCGTTGTGCGAAGTGCAAGGCGCCCCTGACGGAACTGGAGATGGAATCGTTGGTAGGCTTCGCGTGCGGTCACGTCTTCCACGTCGGTCATCTGCTGGAGATGCTCGACGAGCGGCTGGACACGGGGCTCATGGACGTCGGAGGGGAGGGAATGGAAACAAGACGGCATTCGGTGGGTATGAAGGTGATGAGGGCTCGGCTGCTCAGGGATAAGATCAAAGGCGGCTGTCCCATGTGCCAGCAAATCAGCAAGCATTGACCATTAACTCGGCTTTTTATTATTTGAGTCGTCATGTTGACGAGAATGCCTAGGTACAAAGTGCAAGAGTTATGTTGCCGGCATCGAGCGCTCCATGTACGATTTCGGGGCTTCACGGCCGCCCATGCTGAGAACAAAGGAGAAGATTACCTATCGAGAGGCAGTCAGGGGAGTGAGGCCAAGCTCCTTAGAGGAGGAAGGCGACGGCCATGGCACCGGCACCGACGGCGACGCCACGCATGACGCTGACGGTGTTGCTAGCACCGGTCGAGGTCGGCATGGGCGAGTAGGTGCTGGTCGAGGGCCAGTAACCGATGCTCTCAGTGGCGGTGAGGACCTTGCGAGTCGTCGTCACGGACGAGTTGCCGCGTGAGAGCGTGGTCGGACCGACGGCGGGCTCAGTCGAAGTGGCCTTGTCGACGGACGAGCCGATCCTGAGGCCGGTGCTGGGGGGCACGACACTTCCAGTCGAGGTCGAGGTCGAGAGCTGGCAGTGGGTGGAGCGAACGATAGTGCACATGTTCATGGTGTAGAGAACGGCTCCTGAGCAGATTGTGAGTATTCCATTAATATTTGAGTGAGAAGCGGTGATGAACTTACCGTCAGAAGTCATGGAAGCCAGCTCCTGGGGGGCAACCGTCTCGGTGATGGCTCCGTTGGCTGGAAGCAAGATGGTCAGCATGGTGAAAACTTTGGCATGAAAGAAGGAAGAAGACTCACAGTACGACTGAGCTGCACCAACCGAGGCAAGGCCGCCGGCGATGAGCAAAACGTTGGCGATGGTGGAAGGCATCTTGGGTTGATGAAAAAAGTTGAGTACTTCAAAAAGTGAGATGCAGAATTTTCTTTGAGGGAGGTTGGTTGAGACAGGGAAACCTGCAGAATCTTTCTCGTCAGTCAGGAGAACAGCGATGCTCAGCTTCAACGCCTCTCGACGTTCTCCCCCCGACCCTAAAAGGTCCCTCGCATCCGAGGGAGGAGGTGGCTGCTCAAGGGCGGCGAGGGGAGGGGGTGACGGTTTGGAACGCGCGGGAAGCAGTAGATGCGATATCCCGTTCCGTCGTCGACCTACTACGACGATGGGGAAGAATAGTGAAGACGAACATACCTTGGTGTTTCTTGCGTTTGCGTTGGCTTGAGGTTCTGGGGATTGTCAGCGTTGGGGGTGGGATTTGGGGGAAGGGTGAGGGTGAGGTTTTTTCTGGGGGGGGGCCACAAGAAGGGGATTTTTTTTTTTTTTAATTGTGTGGGCGTGGAAAAGTTTGGCCTGAGAAAATAGGAATCAAGATGCTGTTTGCCTTGCCAACTGCACGGCGGAAAAAAAAAAACACGCGCCTTGGGCGAGGAGACTGGCAGCAAACGCCACCCGACGTGTAAAGTGGAACCGGCCATTACCTACAGGCTACAGGCTACATTTACAGAGGCTACAGTATACGGAGAGCGAATAGATTGAGACCTAGGTAGAGACTAGGGGGCGAATCTTCAGCGGGTTTTTTCGGGATGCTGGTGGTGGTGGTGAACAAGGGCGGCTTGATGCCATTCCTGGGTGGGCTGCTTGTCTCGGATTGATGGTTGGGGGGGGAGAGGTATGGGTGGTGGTATTTATTTAACTGGGAGGATTGTGGGGATATGGTTTGGGGATGGATTGGGTTGAGGTGAGGGTGAGGTGAGGGT
>NJES01000390.1:0-17569 GCA_002591395.1 Ophiocordyceps camponoti-rufipedis | reverse complement strand
GACGATGACGACGAGACCGAGGCTGTTATCGCGATTCAGGCCACCGCCGCCACTCCATGACGAGGTACGAATAAAGGATACGATGATCTGATCACGGTCCAACGAGATGCATTCTGACCCTGGTGGACTGGACATTTAGCAGCTTCACTCTCAGCTTCGCTACCGACAGGCAGCTCCCTGCAAGCACCAACCGGCTTCAGACCTAGGTGACTAGGTATCTACCAGGTTTCCTGACCCATCTCGTCAGTCTTGCGGGCAGGAGGTTAGGTAGGTACAAAGCTGGACCTACCTACCCAGAGGCGAGGGAAGGAACGGAACAAGGACCTGGGCGGGTAGGTGCCCAGGAGGTAGGTACTAGGCAAAAAGATTTTCGTCCCCTCCGGTCTCTTCTCTTCTTCATCATCACCGCGCACGATGTGAGTACGATGCTGTTCTCTTTGTCTTTGGCCGTTGCTCTGCCTCTCCGCCTAGGCTCTCCGCCTAGGCTCTCGGTCTCTTCTCTACCCGTTCTGCCGTTCCACACGTCCTAATCCTTCTGTTCCCTCTCGTTCTACTCTCCCTAACCCGTTCTACCGTTCCCGTTCTACCGTTCCCGTTCTGTCTCTCTACATGTACTAATTCGAGAAACAGGCCTCGATACAGTCACGGATCCTCAGGCAGGCGCGGCGGGCGGCGCGGCGGGCGGCACGGCGGGTGGCAAGGCGGGTGGCACGGCGGGAGTGGCGGCCCGGGTCGGGGCGGTGGTCGGGGCGGCGGCCCCCGTGGAGAATGGGTGTGGCGGCCAGCAGAGCCGCAGCCGACAAGATTTTGTCGGTGGGTGAGTATAAGCTATACCCGTTTACTATATACTTACCTACTAATCGCATGTTTATAGTGTGGATCGGCCGATCATCAGATGGCCGAGTGCCCGGCCCGGCGGTCGGCGAGGGCGAAGACTGCCCTCGACGCCGCTAGAGCCGAGGCCGAGAGGATAGTGCGGGCCGCCGAGGCCGAGGCCGACAGGATGGTGCGGGCCGCCGAGGCCGAGGTGAAGGAGGCCGAGGCGGCGGAGAAGGCCGAGGCGGAGAAGAAGGCGGCGGCGGCGGCGGCGGCGGCGGAGGTGGTGAAGGTGGAGGAGGCGGAGGTGGTGGTGGTGAAGCTGGAGGAGGAGGCGGCGGCCTCCGGCGGGCCCTCGGGCCCGTAATTTTCTTATCTTGTTTCTTGGACGTTTCCTTTGTTCTAACATACCTACTTTTGCTACCCCCCCTTTAGGTTTGTCAGCCCTTCTCCAGGTCAGTCTTCGCCCTCCCCGCACCGCCACAAACTTTCACTCTCGCTGACTCCAGAGCCGTCTCTCGAGTCCTTCAGCACGACGTTCCGACTCGCGACTCGAGCGCTGACAGCGCTTCTGGCAGCCCGTCCGCGCTCAGCCAGCTTGATGGCGACGAACAGCGGCCGAGGCAACCCGGGTACGTGCTTCGCTCTTCTTCTTCTTCGAATCTCCTGCTGACCTTCGCAGTCGGGTCAAGTGCGGGCCTCGCCGAGAGCACTGGCGCTCCTCCTCCGGTCGCAGCCGCCACAAAGCACGACGTTGCCGATGCAGCTCAGGGTCTTCATGCCTCCGGTTCCGATGCTGGCCTTGCATCAGCAAAGGTCAAGTCGGACAAAGAGTGTAGGCCGACCTCGACTGGCTGCGCCGCTGCTCGCTGACATTCGCCTACGTCAGTGGAAAAAGAGCGCAAAAAGGCCGAGAAGGTTGCCAAGCTCGAGGCCAAGAAGATCAGAGCTGCTCAACTAGCCGCCGCCCCATCCAAGGACAAGAAGACCAAAGAGAAGAAGGACGAGGAAGTCGTCCCTCCGTACGTCGAGGATACGCCTCCAGGCCACAGGAAGCGCATCCGTCCCTTCGACGACGCCAACTTCAAGGCCTACGACCCCGTCGCCGTCGAGTCGGCCTGGTACGACTGGTGGGAGAAGTCTGGCTTCTTCAAGCCCGAGTTCAAAGCCGACGGCAAGGTCAAGGATGCGGGCAGCTTCGTCATCGTTCACCCTCCGCCAAACGTGACCGGCTCGCTGCACATGGGCCACGCCCTAGGCGACTCTCTTCAGGACCTCATGATTCGATGGAACCGCATGAAAGGCAAGACGACTCTCTGGCTCCCGGGCTGCGACCATGCTGGCATCTCGACACAGAGCGTCGTCGAGAACATGCTGTGGCGGCGACAACAGAAGACGCGTCACGACCTCGGCAGGACCGCCTTCGTCGAAACCGTGTGGGAGTGGAAGGAGGACTACCACAAGCGCATCAACAAGGCCCTCACCCGCATGGGCGGATCGTTCGACTGGAGCCGCGAGGGTACCGATTCTCCCGAGACTCTCTGCCTCTCTGTCTAGATGCTGACCGTTCAAAGCCTTCACCATGGACGCCAATTTGTCGGCCGCCGTCGTCGAGACCTTTGTCAAGCTTCATGAGGAGGGCGTAATATACAGGGCAAACAGGCTCGTCAACTGGTGCACCAAGCTCAACACCGCCCTGTCCAACCTCGAGGTCTCCAACAAAGAGCTGACGGGCCGCACACTTCTGGATGTTCCCGGTTACGACAAAAAGGTCGAGTTTGGCGTCATCGTCCACTTCAAGTATCCTGTTGAAGGCTCCGACGAGACGCTCGAGGTCGCCACGACTCGTGTCGAGACGATGCTTGGAGACACGGGCATCGCCGTTCACCCCAAGGATGCGCGATACAAGCATCTCGTCGGCAAGAATGCCGTTCACCCTTTCATCCCTGGCCGCAAACTCCCCATCGTCGCGGACGAGTACGTCGATATGGAATTCGGCACGGGCGCCGTCAAGTTGACACCGGCTCACGACCCCAACGACTTCACCCTCGGCCAGAGGCACAAACTTCAGTTCATCAACATCCTGACTGACGACGGGCTCATGAACGACAACGCCGGTCCGTACAAGGGCCAGAAGCGCTTCGACGTCCGGTACACCATCCAGGATGCACTCAAGGAGAAGGGCCTGTACGTGGAGAAGAAGGACAATCCGATGAAGGTGCCGCTCTGCGAAAAGTCCAAAGACGTCATCGAGCCCATCATGAAGCCCCAGTGGTGGGTCCGGATGAAGGAGCTTGCCGAGCCGGCCATGGAGGCGGTCCGGGACGGTCGTATCGCCATCAAGCCCGACACAGCCGAGCGGAGCTACTTTCGCTGGCTCGAGGACATCAATGACTGGTGCATCAGCAGACAGCTTTGGTGGGGGCATCGCTGTCCCGTCTACTTTGCCAGGGTTCAGGGCGGCACCGACATGCCGGAGGACAAGCTCTGGTTCTCAGGTCGCAGTCGGGAAGAGGCCGAGAAGAAGGCTGCGGCGGCGTTGCCGGGCAAGGAATTTACTCTGGAGCAGGACGAGGATGTCCTCGACAGTGAGTCTGGTCCGCTTCCGGTCAAGGATTCGATGATGGGCTGACGTGCTGTTTACAGCCTGGTTCTCTTCTGGTCTCTGGCCGTTCAGCACGCTTGGCTGGCCCAGCAAGACGCATGACTTGGAGACACTGTATCCTACATCGGTGCTCGAGACCGGCTGGGACATTCTCTTCTTCTGGATCGCCCGCATGATCACACTCGGCCTCAAGATGACGGGCAAGGTGCCGTTCAAAGAGGTCTACTGCCACAGCCTCGTCCGAGACTCGGAGGGCAGAAAGATGAGCAAGAGCTTGGGCAACGTCATTGATCCTCTCGACGTCATCTCAGGCATCAAGCTCGAGGACCTTCACGAGAAGTTGCATCAGGGCAATCTGCATCCCAGCGAAGTGCAAAAGGCCATCAAGTACCAGAAGACGGCGTTTCCCGACGGCATTCCCCAATGCGGTGCCGACGCGCTGCGGTTCACCATGATCAACGCCACCACGGGTGGCGCCGACATCAACCTGGATGTCAAGATGTGAGTGGCATCCGGCCCAGTTCGGACGAGTGAGCTGTCGCTGACGGGCAGCCAAAAGCATCCACGGCTATCGCAAGTTCTGCAACAAGATCGTGAGGCTTCTTTTCTCCCCCTGTCTTTGTCCCACTGTTTCTGACTCCGCTGTCGCAGTTCCAAGCGACCAAATACGTCCTCGGCTGCCTCCCGGACGGCTTCACGCCTGCCAAGAACGGATCTGCACGGGGAGTGACGCTGGCCGAGCGCTGGATTCTTCACAAGATGAACAGTGCTGCGCGTGACATCAATGCGGCTCTCGCCGAGCGCGAGTTCATGAGGTCAACCATCATCGTCTACCGCTACTGGTACAATGAGCTTTGCGACGTGTACATTGAGAACTCCAAGGCCATCTTGCGCGAGGGCACCGATGAGGAACGGCACTCGGCGCTGCAGACGCTGTACACCGCCCTCGAAGCAGCCCTAACCATGATCCATCCGTTCATGCCCTTCATCACCGAGGAGATGTGGCAGAGGATGCCGCGGAGGCCTGGCGACGAGACCAAGTCCATCATGCTGGCTCGATACCCGCAATACGAGGCTGCGCTGGACGATGGCGAGTCGGAGACAGCCTACGAACTGGTCCTGGGCTGCACCAAGGCGGCGCGGTCGCTGATGGCCGAGTACTCGGTCAAGACGGATGCTCAAGGTAAGGCGCCGATGCGGCCGTCGTCTCTAGGGAGTCTCTTCGCTTACACGAGGACGTGGCAGTCATCGTACAGGCACTGAACGACAAGGCGCTGGGACACTGCAACAGAGAACTGGCATCGATACGATCACTCAGCGGCAGGGCGGTCAAGGACATGGACGTCATCGGGCCCTCAGCGCCCAGGCCGGCCGGCTGCGTCGCCTATCCGGTCTCGACGCACGCGGCCGTCTTCCTCTACGTCAAGGGCCGGGTCGACATGGACGCCGAGCTGGCCAAGGCTCACAAGAAGCTCGACAAGGCGCGGATGGCGGCGCAGAAACTGGAAAAGATACTGGGCGACGCCGGCTACCAGGAGAAGGTGTCTGCGGCGGTACAGGACGCGGACCGGCAGAAGTTGGCGGATGCGAGGCAGGAGGAGCAGAGCTTCCTGGAGACGGTCAAGCAGTTTGAGCAGTTGAAGCTGGAGTAGCTGGAACGAGCACGTACGTAAGTAAGGGGTAGATAGCTGCTACTTGCTATAAAGGGGAGGGGCCAAAATAGAGGGATTGCTCATATCGACTGCCTCAGTATTACTATTCACTGCATCCCCCTCGATCTATTCGCCGAATAGTAATACTCTTCTGCCTACCTCTTCATCTAGCTTTGACTACCAGTCTGCCAATTCCATGTC
The DNA here is from genome assembly GCA_002591395.1 of Ophiocordyceps camponoti-rufipedis. NCBI lineage: Eukaryota > Fungi > Ascomycota > Sordariomycetes > Hypocreales > Ophiocordycipitaceae > Ophiocordyceps > Ophiocordyceps camponoti-rufipedis. The sequence continues at coordinate 12,295 of NJES01000390.1, read as the reverse complement.
ATTCAGGGATCTCATTCAGGGCGCGTCCCTCCTAGTTGGCGTCTCCCAAGGCCTCCAGAGAGGCGGCTCAGCCAAAGCCGCCTGCTCTCGCTGGGGAGGCTGCTGTTGGACGGCCTGGATGGCCTGCCCCCCTGGGAATTGCCTCCTCGCGGCCGCGGGTTGCGCGACCCGGGCGCCGGCTAGCAAAGGCCTGTTGCTTGGGCCAGGCATATTGAAGACGGAGCCGGTGTGCCTACCGCCGCCGTTGCCGGCTCCGTTCATGGGGGAAGCGCCGTTACTGGACCCCGGGGAGTCGCGCCTCGGGGCCGCGCCCCAGTCTCCGCCGGCTTGACCCAGGGGGAGGGGCATCGACCAGCGGGGAGAGAGCTTGCCTTGCTGGAGGACGCGTCAGCGGATGGCTGCTTGGAGGGTGGGCGTTTGTCTCGTTCTGCGGGCTTACGCTGGGAGGAAGAGCCATGGAGGCTGATGGTCCGAGGAGGCTGACGGCCAGGAAGAAAGGGGCGGTAGCTGAGGACCAGAGCATTGTTTGTCTTTGGGTAGAATGAGAGGGATGCTGGGAAGGTCTGGTTTCTTGAGTTGTTCGACTGGGTAAAGGACTGGTGATGCAGGCTAGAACATGGGGGACTCGATATATATAGGCGCAACTTCTCGCAGTCTTTACGTTGGTATTGGCACAGACCATCACGTCAAAAGCCGGTCCGCCAAGAAGCTTTGATGTTGATGAAATTGCTACTAATCTCTACCTTTCTAGCTCTCGGTTAAAGAGCATGCAGGCTTCGACCGATGGTATCCTTCAACTCTCCGCATAACTCACTGGCTGCTGGGCAAAACAGCCGGGGCCGGGTTTGCTCGCAATACAGCATCGTGGATCTTGGTTTGTTATTGCTGGAGACGCGGACGTCAGCCTGCGGCCTGGGATTGACGGAGCTGCTTCATACGAGGAGAGAGGTCACGTCGTCGAGCCTAAGGCAGAGAGCCAATATCATCGATGCAAGAGTCTATCCATGCGTTGTCTTCTCTATCTCACGTCTCTATCTCATACATGCCAAATCCAGCTTGCCTTTCGAATCAGTTCGACAATCCTGTCTAAGCCGTTTCTCTCGGCAATGTCGGCCGCCGTCTCGCCCGCCTGGTTCCGAATGCGGAATGACTCTCTCTTCTTCTCACTGCCTCGGGAGGCCTATTTATCCCGTAAGCCGATGAGACCTTCAGGCACTCGGGGGGTCGCCAGGACCGTTTGGGAAGAGCTTACCAAATTGTTCGCGTCTTGCCATGCCACGAGATACGCGGCAGTGTCCTCATAGCCTTTCTGCGCCGCAAGCATTAGGGCCGTGTTGCCTTGCTCGTCTGTGGCCTGGAGGTCCACGAGCCAGCCTCTCAGCTTCTCGAGTATGTCGTTGTATCCCCTGGAAGCAGCGCAGAGGAGCGTCTTCTTCAGGTCTTCGCCCGACATGTTGGGAGCAGGTTCACTCCCGGCTGCTTCGATTTCGTCGATATCTACGGGACACCCGCAGTTCGGAGGCAACGCCATGATTTGCAGGGTATGTGAACGGACCTTGGAAGCGAACTCGTCGCGCTTGACTCGATCCAGTACCGTATAGCTCAGATGGTCGAGGATGGGATCAGTCAGAGCTCTGAATTTACTGTCGAGGGAGCTCTGGAAGCTGGGCGGAGTCCATAGCATGGGACTCCCGGGGGCAATGAACCGATTCTTCTCTGGCGTCATCCGATGGTGAAGCTCGGCCTGGCTTCTGTACAGGTCGATGAACTGGCCGTTGAGCTGGTGGGCTTGAGTCTTGAGCCACTCTGCGCCCGGGAGTTGCTTCATGACTTGGTGTCTCGTGTTGCGGAGGCTTGCGCAGAAACTCCTCTCGATGGCGTCGTTATGGAGTGAAGCCTCCAGCTTTGTTTGGGCCGCGGTCTGGTTGAGTTCCTGTTCCTTGGCGATGCTCAACACGTCTAGGACGCCTCTTGCTTCCGAGACGGTGAGGGATATGTTCAACATCTCGTCGGAATACCAGTCCGTCATCTTGTCATGCCATGGACCTGAAGTCATTTGTTTGAGAATCTCTTGGTAATGCTTCTCCCAGGCTTGGTCGCGGCGCTCCTGGACGAACCACTTGTCGAGCAACTGCATGCTACCGGTGAAGCTGGAGATCAAGTGAAGCATGATGCCGACGGGAAACGCCGGTGTGAAGAGAAGAGCGTCGGCTGCATAGCAAAGAGAAAGGCTAGTTATGGCGGTTGTGTCGGCGGCTGTGAGCCCCTTTTCCATCTCGGACGCAAGCCGGGTCGAGCAGCCGACGATGGGAACGATGACGGTCACGGCCGCCGCCTTCTCCAGGTCGGTCGAGTCTCGGTTGAACGTCTGGACGATGTCGGCGATGTAAAAGGGAAGACCTATAGTCATGGCCAGCATGCCATTGGAAGCCAGCGTCTTGAGTGATTCCGGCATTCGAATGTGAAAGTCCTGGCGGAGACGGCTCAGGGCTTTGGAAACCTGGACGGTAGAGAACTTGAGTTTCTTGGCCAGAGCCTGGAAGTGCTCCTGGGCCTTGGCCAGGGACATTGCTTCTAACTCTTGAAATGAAAACTTCTTTTTGGCGGGCTGCATCTTTTTAGAGGACTCTTTGGGCAGGGGGCAGGGGATGCAGTCTCTCTTCCTTTTGTTGAACTGACAGCATTGCTTTGAAGACCTTGATCTTGTGTTTGGTTTCTCTTTTGAAGACCTTGATCTTGTGTTCGGTCTCTCTTTTGAAGACCTTGATCTTGTGTTCGGTCTCTCTTTTGAAGATCTTGATCTTGTGCTCGGTCTCTCTTTTGAAGACCTTGATCTTGTGCTCGGTCTCTCTTTTGAAGACCTTGATCTTGTGCTCGGTTTCTCTTTTGAAGCTCTTTGCATCTGCTTGGCGGGATCGTCTTGAGGGACTGGCGGTAGGGAACTCAGCAGTTCCTCGACGGACTTGCTACGGCCGGCTTGTGGCAGCTTAAAACCGGCAGACTTCCCGTCGACGGAGCTTGGGGACTTTCCAGGACGGTCTTGAATCGGCATTCCGCGGCTGCTGGTCTTGGAGGTGCCCGTTTGACGGTCCGCTGGCTGTCGAGACTTGTCGTCTCCAAGGAAGTGCACATGTCGCGAGTTAAAGTCGATATTCGCGCCCTTGGAGAGAGGATCGGCGGACATGGGCGACGACAGGCCTTCCAGGTCTTCCAGATTCTCCAGCGGTCCCTCTGCGGCGGCCTGTTCCAGCTCCGGAGATGCTGTCAGCTCTGGCAGATCGTCTGGGAGGTCCCAGCTCGCAGGCGAGTACTCTGTGGCTGTGACGGGCTTCTTGCTGTCAGCTGCGCCCCGTTCTGGCTGCGGAAAGGGGTTCTCCCGCGGATACTCTGGCGTGTTCAACGACGTGCTGCTGTCAGCGGCGACGAGTTGCGGGCGGAAGGCTGGCGAAGGGCGTGATGGTCCTCCCGGGACTTCCAGGTCTTCGGGCAGTAAGTCTCCGGTTTCGAAGCCGGCTCTGGCTCTGAAGTTTGCGGCGGCCTGTTTCCACTGTAGGGGTGAGGGTAGGCCTCTTAGTTCTTCTGGAAGCTCCCAGTCCTTGAGAATGTCTTCTGCGAGACCGGCGGACAGGGGTTCCGGATCGTCCCAGCTCTTGAGCAGCTCCTCCAGAGATTCCCTGGACTGTAATGCAGGAGGCACTTTCTTGGAGGGCATCATCTTGCCCGTATCGTCTTGGGATAAGGGGTCTGTCTCTGGAAGATGAGTTAAGCCAGGTAAGAGATGGGGTATTGGTTGTGGCTGTGGCTGAGGCTGGAAGACTGCAGGAAATTCCGCAATGTCTAGATATGGATTCAGTGAGCTTGCTGTGTTGGGTTTCTTTGCCACCGGAGCGAGCTGGGAAGTGACGTGTTCTAATCCCGCAATGTCTGTATATGGATTCAGTGAGCTTGCTGTGTTGGGTTCCTTTGCTACCGGAGCGAGCTGGGAAGTGACTTGTTCTAATCCCGCAATGTCAGGGTAAGGCTTCAGTGAGCTTGCTGTCTTGGGCCTCTTTGGAACCGGAGCGAGCTCGAAACCGACTTGTTCTGATGCCGCAATATCTGGGTGTTGATTCAGTGAGCTTGCTGTCTTGAGCCTCTTTGGAACCGGAGCGAGCTCGAAACCGACTTGTTCTGATGCCGCAATATCTGGGCGTTGATTCAGTGAGCTTGCTGTCTTGCGCTTGGTTGCTACCGGAGCGGGCTCGGGATCGACTTCTTCCTCCAGCAGGAGATTGGTGATTCTGCTCATCGACTCAGGCTTTTCTCGCATAACTGCGGGAGTCAGCAAGGTCTGGAACGAGGCACGCTCACGGTATTGGTTCCCATACGATTCGAGACTCTTGTTCGGCAGTCACCGCCTTGGCACGGAATCTCCGAGTCGAACAGGGACTTTTCCAGCATCTTCAACACCTCCGTTGGGTTGGCTTGGATGTCTGAGAATGGATAGTAAGCATCGAGCAGGAAAGGTCAGAGACAGAGGAGGGCTGCTTACATTGTTGCAGTTCGAATTCGAATTGGCTGGTCTCGGTGGGCGTAGTCGAGTCGGCTTCTTGCTGGAAAGTGCTTTCGTCATACGCATTCGCGACATCGTGAGCCCAGTTCTGGACTCCTTCGGGGTGTTGCTCGAAGCCTGTGTCGTCAGCAGTCGGGACAGTTTGTCTTTGGAGATTGTCCTCACTCTGCTCGACTCTTCTTGCGCAGTCGGTGCTTGAGCTCGAGCCGGCTGTTGATGGCCCTGCCGAGGTGCTTGGTCCGGCTTCCATTGCGTCTCGTTGGCTGCTGATCTTCAGGAGAGTGTCTAATCCGCAGAGACTTTGGGTCATGAGTTCCTTCGCTTGACGTAGACGCGGAGTTTCAGGCGATGCTGGCCTCATCAGTACCAGTTTTAAGGACGCGGCTGGGACTCTTACTGAAGATGGGTGACGCCTTGAAATTCAGAGTGTTTAATAGGACCGATTCGATCAATGAAGGGGTACTTGCAAGCTTTCGGATTTCCTTGGGGATGAAAGCTATGCGGTTCACGACGTAGGTCATCGCTGTTGTCCGCACTCGGTTCAGGGGCGGTTGTTCTCTATCAGCGGCCTCTTGCGGCGAAACGTGGACCATGCCGTCTTCCTTGAGCATCTCGTATATCCAAAGCGACTTTTTCTCCGAGTAATGACCTGGTTGCGATCGAAAAAAGCCGAGAAGAGCCTCTTTCTTCGTCTGGTACGCAATGGCGGAAAACTCGCGTCCGGGACCGGGTATCCTTTCGAAGAGACTATGCGGACGGTGATGGGTAGAAGGGCTAAACGTAGACGGGATGCCCGATCGGAAGCATTGCGTTGGGAATAGGGCTCCCACAGAGTAGACGTATAAGCTTTCGTCTGGTTCCGGCGACGGGGGAGGCTCCAAGTGTTGCTCCTCTTGCAGTTGCTGCTCTTGCAGTTGTTGCCTTATCAGTCCGTGCTGTTGCTCTCGCTGTTTCTTCGCTCGTTGCATTTGCTGCCGTATGTCTTCGTGAAGCATCTGTCTCCCTCGCAATTTTTGCCCCAGCGAAGGTTCTTGAGCCAAGTCCTTGGCCGGCACGAGTGCCAGCTGTCTTAAAACCGACGATGCTGATGCTTGCGCCTCCATCTCGATGTTGGGATTCTGCTGCCATTTTCCCGCAAGCAAGCTATCCATCAACGGATCCAGATCCGAGGCCTCGGTCGTCCATATCAGCCGCTTTCCCAGAGAGAACCAGGTTGCATCGAGGATGCGGTTGGAGTCCCACAGCCAGCGAGTCTCGACCCTATCGTCGTCCGGGAACTCGTTTGTGTCAGAGTCTTGGGGCCCGCGCTTGATCCTATAGATGTAGAAGCGAGATTGTGTCTCCCAGCTCTGCTTGAAATATTGTCTCCCGCATCGTATCGCGCCTTCGAGCTCCTTGTGGGCGACGATGGACGTTCGCCAGTCGAATGCTGCGCGTGGGATATCCCTGGACTCGTAGTTCTTCCAAGTTGATCCTGCTACTAGAGGCTTCACTGCGGGTACGCCGGACCAGAAGACCTTGGAGGGTGGCTTGGAGCAGATCAGATAGAGGATTTGGCCCTCTTGGTTTGGTGGTGAGCGTTTCTCAATCGTTGGTGAAGTCAAGTCTGTTGGCGTGGCTGAGCTGCTTCCGAACCATAGCAGCAGGTTTATTGCCAGCACGAGGCTGGTCCAGGGGGAGAGCATGGATGCAGAGGAGAGGCTTGGAGTTGTGATCGAGGTGAAGACTTACATGTGCGTGAATCCAGACATGAGGTTGGGAACGGGTTCATTTGTACGACGAGGTTGCACAAAACATGAGTGCCGTGCAATTTAGCCGATCTATAAGATGTAACACATATCAATTATATGCAGAGCCATGACTCTCCGCGTCAGAGGAGCTTGTATCACCAGATTTTGACTTTGTTCTACATGCTCCGGGCTCTCTCGCACGGAGATTAAAACGGCTTCTATAGACTATAACCAGAGCTCGGTAGTTTGAAGGAGGATCCAAGGGAGGAGTGGTCCGCCGTCGAGGCTACATGACTCGGTGAGCGGCCATGTTGATAGACTGTCCCGCTTGGAGGTTAAGCGACGAGATGCTCTAGTTAGGCGAACTGCTTGATTATCAGATATTGAATTCGCGAGCAACTGCCATGTTTCATTTTGTATGCCTGCACATATGTATGTATGTATTCGTACATGTATGTATGTATGTAGTAAGGTAGGTGTTGTGTGGCCTCAACTGCCTCCCTTGGTGACGGCATGAGCAGACTCGGCATTTCTTCTCATCAAGAGGGAGAGTTGAAGGCTGAAAGTCCGAGATGCTGTAACGGGTATGGAGCTTCAACGTCATCATGTCTTCAGTTCAGCACTTTCGTTTCTGCGAGCAGCCCGAGGTTGTCTGTTGTCTGCGCTCTGTCTTGTCGGGGCTCTTGGTAAGAGACGTGAGCGCATGTCTACGAACACTCTGAATGATGTCACGGTGAACTTGCTGATTACTTGAAAGTCGACACAACTCACTGCCACCGCCACAATCGCAAAGCCATTCGCCGATGAGGCTTCAGGGAGATCATCTGGTGCCGCTTCTCAAGCCGAGGCGGGCGGCTACCCTAGACCCATCTCCGACATCGTCACCATCGAGCTCAGACGGCTCGTGGCAGGGGCTGAGGGCAGGAGCTGAGGGCGTGGCTGCCCCGATGAACGTCAGGCGGAAGCATCACGCGCACTCTGTACGTATGTAAGTATGTACAGGTAGGATCGAAGGAAGGAAGGAGCAGCGGGGGTTCCGAGATGGATATCAATTCCGTCAAACTCTGGCAAGCAACTCTGGCAGGCAACCCTGAAGGCCCTCGTGATGCCTCACCTCCTGCTCCGTGATCCTTCTTCCCTCTCCTCTCCTCTCCTCGCCTCTCCTCGCCCGTCTCTTCCCTCCCCTCGTGTCCATCTCTTCCGTCTTCTTACTCCGTCTTCATCGTCACCTTGCTCCGTCTGCAGTGCTCGAAGCTGCATCTCAAGCGTCCTCGTGCCCTCTCTGCCGCGACACAACGTCTCACCTCGGAATACCACTTACGAACCATCCATCCGTACGATTACCTACCCGCCTGGATCGACCGTCTCGTGGCATTCAATCAACAGGCTCCCTGCGCCAAGATGAGGTGCGTTCGTCCCGTCATGCTCCTCCTCCAAGGCACCCTCTTCCCATGACTGGCCAGTCCCGTCGATGCATCCCTGTCTGTCTGTCTGTCTCTCTGTCTGTCTCTCTGTCTGTCCCTGTGTCTGTCTTCCCCGCACGCACGGCACGGCACTGCACTGCACCCTGCCCGCCACAATCCCCGCCCGCTAAGCCGCAATACCGGAGTTTCTCGACAGCTTCCCCTCCTTTCTCCCTTTCATCAGCTGCCAGCTGTCGATTTAAGCTGCACCCTACGCTACCCATTACAATTATTTTCAAGGCACATTGGCCCAAAGCCTTTCTTCTCCCGCAGACTGTAACTGCAACCTATTTCAGCCCTGCCACCTGCTGATCTTCTTTCAGTGACCCGGCAGCCGCCGACTATATCCTCGAACCACCCTCGGACTTCTCTCTCTCTCATCCTTATATTCCCCCTCCAGAAGCTTCACGCCCTCGCCATCTCCCTCTTCCCCTGCTCTACAGACAGCTACGTCGTTCCATCAACAGATCAGACTCCGAACTTTACATCAACATGGGCGGCGGTGGACAAGCCAAGAGCAACGGCTCTTACTCTGTTTTCGCCCGGAAACCCGTCGGCGTCCCCAAGACGAGCATCCTCAAGGACCGCATCGAGCTCTTCTACAAGTCTGGCCAGTACGACAAGGTCAACCTGCTCGCGTGAGTCTACCACCCCTCCCGTATTCGAACCCTCATGCTAACCTTTAACCTCTTTAGCAACCTTTTCAAAGCCAGATATTCTGGTAAGCCGCACGTCAAGCTCTACGTTTGGAGCGCCCCGGACCAGGAACGTCCAACTTTTAAGGAAGCTGTATCCCACGAATTCAAGGAGACTGCCACTGGCGCCTCGTTCGGACCCTCGTGGTCGACGCACTGGTTCAGGATTCATCTGACGTTGCCCAAGGACGCCCTTGACGAGGAGCTCGTCGTTTTCGAATGGGATGCCGGCAACGAGGGCCTGGTCTGGGCACCCGATGGCACCCCTCTCCAGGGCCTGACGGGCGGCGGCGAGCGCGTTGAATGGAACATCCCCAAGTCGTTCCGTGATGGCAAGGAGCATGTCATCTACATCGAAATGGCCTGCAACGGCATGTTTGGCAACGCGCCCAGCGGCAAGACCAGCATCGCTCCTCCGGATCCGAACCGCTACTACACTCTGACCAGGGCCGACATCGCCGTTGTCAACGTGCCCGCCCGTATGCTGCACTTCGACATGTGGGAACTCGGCGACGCCGCGCGGGAGCTGCCCGAGACCTCGGCCGAGCAGAACAAGGCCCTTGCGGTTGCCATGAAAATCATCGACACCTTTCAGGTGGACGACCAAGAGTCCATTCTCGAGTGCCGAAAGCTCGCTCGCGAAATCATCGGTCCCGACGTCGATTCGCACAAGGTGTACGAGGTCGGCAAGGACCCCGTCGTCTACGGCATCGGCCATTGCCACATCGACACGTGCTGGCTCTGGCCCTGGGCCGAGACGAAGCGAAAGATCTGTAGGTCCTGGCTGAGCCAGTGTGATCTGATGGATCGCTACCCAGAGGCGCACTTCGCCTGCTCTTCGGCCCAGCAGTTCAAGTGGCTAAAGGAATACTACCCCAGTGCCTTTTCGCGCGTCAAGAACAAGGTATCGGAGGGCCAGTTCCACCCCATCGGCGGCAGCTGGGTCGAGCACGACACCAACATGCCGAGCGGCGAGTCGCTCGTCCGTCAGTTCTTCTACGGCCAGAGGTTCTTTGAGGCCGAGTTCGGCTCCCGTTGCCGCACCTTTTGGCTGCCCGACACGTTCGGCTACTCGAGCCAGCTCCCGCAGCTCTGTCGTCTCGCCGGCATGGAACGCTTCATGACGCAGAAGCTTAGCTGGAACAACATCAACACGTTCCCGCACACGACGTTTATGTGGGTGAGTCCCGACGGCAGCCAGGTCATCTGCCACATGCCGCCCTCGGAGACGTACACGTCCGACGCCAACTTTGGCGATCTCTCGCGGAGCATCTCTCAGCACAAGACGCTACGCGTCGACTCGTCGTCCCTGCTGGTCTTTGGCAAGGGCGATGGCGGCGGAGGCCCGACCTGGCAGCACTTTGAGAAGCTCCGACGCTGCGCCGGCATCAGCAACACCATCGGAGCCATTCCCAAGCTCAAGCTGGGCCTCACCGTCGACGACTTCTTCGACCGGCTGGCACCCAAGGCAGGCGAGTTCCCGACCTGGTACGGCGAGCTGTACTTTGAGCTGCACCGCGGCACCTACACAACCCAGGCCAACAACAAGTTCTTCAACCGCAAGGCCGAGGTGATGCTCCGCGACATCGAGCAGCTGGCGACGTTTGCGTCCATCAAGAGCGACAAGTACAGTTACCCGTCCAAGGTGATTGACGACATGTGGGAGGCTGTGCTGCTGTGCCAGTTTCACGACTGTCTTCCGGGCAGCTCCATCGAGATGTGCTACGACGATTCGGACGAGGTAAGCCAGAGTCGTTCCCAATGCAAGATGCTCATGGCTTATGATGACGGATGGCAGCTGTACGCCGAGCTCTTCAAGAAGGGGCAGGCGCTTCTCAAGGATCTGTACGGCCACCTGGGTGTCTCCGAGGAGCCTATCGGTAGCCCTGGCGGATCGGTTGCTCTCAACACTCTTCCTTGGCATCGCGAGGAAATCGTTGAGGTATCGAACAAGGAGGTGGGAATCGCCAGCGGAGACGGCCAGCTCCTCTCCCTTCGCACCTTTGAGATGACGGCGGACAAGCCGGCGGTGCGACTGACGGAGGACAAGGACGCCTTCGTGTTGGAGAACGACCATCTCCGCGTCGTGGTCGAAGGCGGCTGCATCACGTCCCTCTACGATCGCGTCAACAACCGGGAGGTGGTGGAAAAGGGCGGCCAGGCCAACAAGTTTGTCATCTTTGACGACATTCCGCTCTTCTGGGAGGCGTGGGATGTCGAAGTCTACCATCTCGAGACGGAGAGGCAGCTCACGTACGGCAAGACCAAGATTCACGAGAGCAAGCCGCACAAGGCGACGCTGGTGACGGACATCAAGATCAGCGACAAGAGCTCTCTCAAGGCCTACATCAGCCTCTCGGCAGCCGTCAAGGGCCAGACGTCGAGGGTGGACTGCTCTGCCGAGATTGAGTGGCACGAGGACTCCAAGTTCCTCAAGGTCGAGTTCCCCGTCGACGTGGTCAACACGCAGGCGTCGTACGAATCGGCCTATACCATTACCAAGCGACCGACGCACTACAACACGAGCTGGGACATGGCCAAGTTCGAGGTGTGCTGCCACCGGTTCGCCGATCTGTCGGAGAACAACTACGGCGTGTCCATCTTCAACGACAGCAAGTACGGCTTCGCCACGGTGGGCAAGATGATGCGGCTCTCGCTGCTGCGCGCTCCCAAGGCGCCCGACGCGCACGCCGACATGGGCCATCACTCGATCCGCTGGGCCATCTTCCCCCACGAGGGATACCTTTCGTCGGAGACGGTCAGGGCCGCCTATGCCTTCAACAACCCGCTCAAGCTGCTTTCGGCGTCGGAGACTCGGCTCTGGTCGGAGGCGCCCATCACCTTGACCAACGTCGAGGATTCTGCGTCGCTGATCCTCGACTGCATCAAGCGCGGGCACGACGACGAGGACGTCAGCCGTTGCCAGGGACTGCCCGTCGCCAAGGGTCGGAGCGTCGTGCTGCGCGTGTACGAGTCGCTGGGAGGCCGGAGCAGGGGTACAATCCGTACCAAACTGGGCGTGAAGCGCGTCTTCAAGAGCAATTTGCTGGAGGACGAGCTGCACGAGATCAAGATTGTCGACGGAGAGTTTAGCATTGAGTTGCGACCGTTTGAGGTGGCGACATACAAGCTGGCGCTCTAGAGAGAGAGAGGGAAAGGGATTCAGTAGCGTCGTTGATGTTGATAGCTTACAGTCCTAACGTCGAATTCTTAAGCGTGCTCTGTACGAACATGGTGTACAGGAGGAACGTGATGAGTCGTGGTCAACAGACAAAGGAGAGAGGAGCAGGAACAGGCAGTCAAGTAAGAGGCACGTAGTTTTGTCAAGGCTCGGGCTCAGTAGCATCATGATCGGGCAGGCCCCGGATGACGTCCTTGACCAGGGCGATGAGCTCCAAGATGTCGGGACGCTCGGCCGGCTCGACTTTGAGACAGCGGCGGACAATGTCGCGAACCGGCTCGCTGATGGCGGCGGCGGCAGCGGCGGCGTGACCGGACGAATCCTGAGCGCCGTTGCCGTTGCCGTTGCCGGAGCCGGGGCCGGAACCGGAAGACGGAGCATCTCGGCGACGCTTGGCGCCCCCCGGCGACTCATCGGGAAAGCGCCAATCCCCCCCCTGAACACAAAGACTAAGAGAGCCGCCCGTCTCATCGGAGCGCATCTCAAAGGGAGATTTGCCGACGAGGCAGGCGAAGAGGGTGCAGCCGAGGGACCAGATATCGGATTTGGTATCGACGACGGAGCCGACGCGGGGGTCGAAGAGCTCGGGGGCGCGGTAGGGCATGGTGGAGTGCTCGGCGGCGGTATCCTGGAGGCGGAGGGCGGCGGACTGGGAGGGGATGGGGGTTGGGGAG